>JABUQX010001157.1:0-10000 GCA_015478945.1 Trachelipus rathkii
TAATATATATATATATATATATATATATATAATATATATTATATATATATATATATATATTATAGATATAATATATATATATATATAATATATATATATATATTATATATATATATATATATATATATAAGATACTATATACTTTAATTATATACAGTGTTGGGCCCGCAACCCAAAAATAATTGCGGCGCAATCCGCAATTCCAATTCAGTGGAAATAATTGCGATCGCACGCAAACGCCAAACTCACAAAATGCACAACGGTAGGGACCGCGAATTGCGGGTCGGCAAACCCGGCGAATCGCACCCGCAAACTATTGTACGGTAAATTACTTAAAACAAGGAGAAATAATACTTCCTCAGCATAATATATATATATATATATATATATATATATATATATATATATTATATATATATATATATATATAATATATATATTAATATATATATATATATATTATATAATAATATATATATATATATAATAAATATATATATAAAATATATATTATATAATATATATATATATATAATATATAAATATATATATAATATATATAAATATAATATATATAATATATAATATAATATATATATCAAATTACTTAATTTGAGGGATTAGGGTGTTTCAATTATATATATATATATTATATATAATAATATATATATATATATAATTATATATATATATATATATAATTATATACGATATATATATATATTTACTTATATTATTATATTATATATATATATATATATATTATAATATATATTATATTATATATCTTCTTTTTCTTTTTTTCTATTTTCCTTCTCCGAGGAAGATTTTTCAATTTCCGTCAGTCCCGCGCAAGCGTTACCTTTTCTTCCAGACACAATTCCACTCTGCCTGCCACTATTTCCTTCCTTTAGCCACTCATCATTTTTGTAGGCTGACATCTTTCCAGAGAGTCCTCAACCGATTCCGCCCATCTCTTTTCTTCGGTCTTCCCTTTGGTCTTCTGCCCTCTACGTGTCCATTCCCATCTTTCTTTTTCGGCATTCTGATCACTGCTCCCATTCCTCTCCAGCATGTCCCCACCATTCTCAATCTCCCCCACATCCATCTTCAGTAATCACTCTTCTTCGTCACAACTATACTTCTCTAATTAAAATTCATTCCCATTATTCTTTCTCTCCTACCTCTTATCCAATCATTAGTGTTCTATCCCTCATCGCCCGCCGCCTTGTATTCTACTCTTCCTCTCTACTTCTCGTTGTTGTCTAGTTTTATCCGCTCGTAACAGCAGCGATCGGAGTCAGTATATCTGTTAAAAATCAACTTTTTTAACTTCTATCCGATGTTTTTTAATACTCTTCATCATGTGGTTTATACCGGCCTTTCATAACTAATCCATTATTTTCCCATATGCGTCGCGTAATCTTCTTCCTCCCGTGCCTCCCAACTTTCCCTCCCCTTCTGCTAAAACATCCTCCGAAGGGATGTAATTGCAGGTACTTTACCCGCCATCACCTTCCTCCCCTCTCACCAACCATCCTCCATCCCGCTCCCTCATTTTCCCTCCGGTTATTGTTAATATCTCTTGTCTTCTGTGTACGTTCACATTCCCTCATTTCCCTGCTTTCATCCAATTCCTCCTAAACAAAACTTTCCACCAACCTCTCGAAGATCGTTTCTCCTTCTCTCTTCGCATCCAAACATTGGCCAGATTCGCTCCGATATGCCATTATGTTCCCTTCAAATTGTCTTGCCCAGTCTCTCCCGCACTTTTCCTTATCACAAGTCTAATATAATTTAAAACAGCAGTTGGAGAATATAAAAAACACTCCCCCTGCTTCACTCCTGTTTTCACCTCAAACCATCTATCGTTCTCGCACTCAGTTCTAACATTACAACTGCATTTCTCATTAATACTTTCTATTGCCTTCTTTAATCTACCCTTCACACCACTTAGCTCTCCAGAGCTTTTTCCTTGGCACCGAATCAAATGCCTTTGCAGGTCGATGAACGCTACAAAGAATCTCTTGCCATTCCAGCATCTTCTCCGAGACCATTCTCTGTGTGAATAAGAGGTCCGTCGGTCCTCTTCCTCTTTCATATACCCCTACGGTTCTTTCTTCCGAGTCGTCGGCCTCGTACCTTCTCTCTCAGCCTCCCCTCCAATATTCTTTCTTATATTTTCGCCAGATGGTCCATCAGTGAAATGCCGTCTATAATGATATTACAGCTTCCTGCATGTCGTTCTTCCTTTTACCCTTTATTATTATTCTGGTATTATTATTGCTTGTTGCCCCACCTTTCCAGCTCCGGCACCTTTCCCTCTCATCCAACACTGTTTGTTCATCGAAAGCTGATGATTTTCTCCGCGTCTGACCTCCTCTCCTCGTCCTCCACCACCAACTCACAACAGCCACTCCATCCTCTTCCTGGAGAGGCTTTACGGCCTTCTTCATCCTTATATTGGAGGCCTCCGTCATATTTGTCTACGCGTTATCTCTCCGCCGGTCCTTCCTCCTCCTCGTCTGATCTACAGCTTTTCCTCTTGTTCTCTTTATTCTAGCATTTAGCAGATCTATTGTTTAGTAATTCGGTCCACTATCATTTCTTTCTTCCAGGTTCTCACAAGAATCATCTTTCCGTTTCTATCTATTCTAGTGTACGGTTTTTGGTTTTTCTATTACGCCTTCGCATTTCTTTAAATATTCTGGTTACTTCCACGCCTATCGCCCAAGAATACTCTCTCGTTGATTTCTCCTTCCAGTCTCTGGCGCCTTCCGATGGCTTTTTTTGCCCCTTCCCTTCTTATACTCTCTCTGCCTTCATTTTTCCGTGCCTGTTTACATTATTCCTCCCTTGCTGACCAGCTGTTTGCTTCTTTTGCAGGCCACTGTGCCTCATTTTCCCAGATATTTTACTTCTAATTTGCTATTTTTCACCTTCTTGTTATTTTTCCACCATGTGATATTGTCTCTATCCCAAACCTCCCTTAAAAACCCCCCCCCATCTTTACCAAGAGTTTTCTCTGCCACTTCGCTTATGGAACTCCAGCAAGGTCTTCGTTTGTGCTTTCTTCACTCTCCACTATAGGTTTATACGTCTAGCATTTCCCGTTCCTAATTTCGTCTCGATTGCTTGTATTCATATCTAACATATCTTCCACTCTGGATCCACTGGCCCTCTTTGCTTGCTCCATTTACTCCCCCTCCCCCTCTTATCTTCATTGTCCGCCACCACCAGTCTATGATCCGCATCTAAGGACACTTCCGGGATCACCTTTACATTCTTAACCATCCTTTTATCGGAGACTATCATGTAGTCTATCACCGATTTTTAATCGAATTGTTGCGTTACCTGATTCCATTCTATACCTCGTAAAGATGTGAGACTTTCTGTGCTTGAAAAACGTGTTCATTATTTTTAGGGTCGTTGTCGTCACACAAAAACAATCAACGCCTCTCCCTCGGATGTTCTTGTATCCTCTCCAAAATGGTCCCAAATACTCTCTTCCATTCTCTCTTCTTCTATTCCTACTCTTAGCGTGTGAAATCTCCATCAACAAAGCAACCTCTTCCCCTCCTTCCTCCACCCCCAACCCTCGTCCCCATCAATTTCCCATAACAAAGGACACTTTTCCTCCTCTGAGAGTGCCCTTGTGGATGCATATATTGGTTATTTCTATATTTTATCCGCTATCGCTCAATTACGCACAATCCATCAACCTCTCATTTATAATTTTTTCTCTCTGTATACATGGTGACAGTCTTGGTACCCACTATAATTTTCCAAACACCATGCTTTCTTATCCTATCTCTCACCCCACTATACATTCAGAACAAATTCCTTCTCCCCCATTTCTTTAAACTCCTCACACCCCCTGCGCACTCTGGATCTCCCGCCATCACACCACGATAAGTCTATACTATCCTGTTCCTTCATGATATCTATTAATCTCGGCGCACTAACTATTATACTCCATAGTAACCAAACATTTATACGTGGCACACTCTATAATTCTTTAAAGTGTTTTCCGTGAGATCAAAATTCCGATAAAATATCAGGGCACGCTTGGAGTGTCGTCGGTACTGGAAAAAAGTTTACTGTTGCGGCTTACGAGGCAATCAGACGTTGAGTTCATGCAAGACTAGGTTTATTTCGGGAGAGTGGCTTGCTAAGAGCCATCCTTCCCGTAGCCTAATCTGACCTTTAGCGAGGTGTAACACGCTCTGGTGTCATCGTTGGCCGGGGTTGCACGACGGGGACGCGGAGTTGGCCTTTGCACCCCATATAAAGATAAAAGAATTAATATAGTATTTATATATATAATAATATATAATAATATAATAATTATGAATATATATATAATAATATATATAATATTATATTATATATATATAATATTATTATATTATATTTAAACCTACGTTTGAAGCGTTTCTTTTTCTGGGGGACGTGATGGCCTAGTTGTTAAGGCATGCCGGCTATTGATAACTCTGCGACGCGGAGTCATGTTCGAATCCCGACTGATGGAAGAGTAAAATCTTCCTGTGACTTCATTCATTTAAAAAAAGGATATTATTATATATATATATATTATATATAATATTATAGATTATAATATATATATATAGTTATATATATATATATATATTATTATTATATATATAATCTTTTTCTAACTGGTAGGAAAGAATTATATATATATATATATATATATATTATATATATATATATTATATATATTATATATATAATATATATATATTATATAATATATATATAGATATATATATTTATAATAAGTTATATATATATAATATTAATTTATATATATTAGATATATATTATTATTATATATATATATATATATTATTATATATAATCATATATATATATATATAATATATATAATTGGTATTATATATAGGTGAATATATATAGTATATATATATATATATATATATATATATATATAATAATATATATGATAATTATTATATATATAATATATAATATATAATATATATATATATATATACAAATATATATTATATATATATATATATAGTTAATATATATTTAATAAATGAATAATAATATAGTATATATACTATATATATATTATAATTATAATTATAAGGTCAGCCTCTAGATCTGACTGTCGTCGGAGTCGGACGCATAGAAAAAAGCTGAGGAAGAGAGAAAAAGTGAAGGAACAGAAGATAGAAGGAGCGCAACGAAGAACGTTCAAGGGTATGTGAAAAACAAGAAGGTTGAAAGAGGACGGGCATATAAAACTTCATAGAGAAGCTAGCATTATAAAAAAAAAGCCTTCAAATTAAGTTTATGTTAGCCTCTAAGAAAGCATTTTATATGAACGCATGAAGTATGAAGCCAAATTATTAGTCTAGAGTAGCGGAAAGGAATTTATAAAAACTTAAGATTATTTTTAAAATATTTATTGAATGGAAATTGGTGAAACTTTAAAAAATCAAGAAATTTTATAATTTAAGATCAAATTAATATTTAAAAAACTTAAGAGGAGGACAAAAAAATTTCAAATCCAGTTCTCTCAAATAGTATAATTTTAAGTAAAAATATGATTTTCACTAAAATAATGTGTGTGAAGCCAGAAAATTTTAAAAGGTCTTGTTAAATTATAATGAAATAAAACTGTTTAGTTATGATTTGGGAATCACAATGTATTGAGGCTACTTCTAGGGAAAATTTATAAGTCGCATAATGGGAATGGTTATATTACGGCGGCAGAAGTCAGGGTTTATTTGAAGATTATTCTTCCGCAAATGAGTATCAACTAGGGCACAGGGCGTAATTGAAACTGCCGGTTACCTTTCCTTTTGTTACATTTATTATTACTTCCTTGGAACAAGCAGTTGGAATCTATGATGGCCTAGAAGAAGTAGAATCTCTTTAGTAGAGAGCTGTTTACGGAATATTATAAATCAGTATGGAAGAACGTAATTTTAAAGCCCAATTAGGAAAGAAATGCTAGTTCTACGTGAAAGGGGCCAAAAACCCTACCTAGATGAGAGTTGTCATAAGCTCTGGGACTGTACGCTCCGCCGAAACGGAATTGCGCCGATAAGAGAGAAATAGAGGTCTTCTAAAGAGTAAGCTCATAGGGTTAAGGGAGGTTCGGGCAAGAGGAAGAAGATGCGGGACCAACTGACCAGGCGAAAGCCTGGTCACGTGGAGAGTTGGTTTAAGAGATTAGGAGAATTAAGAAGATAATGATATGATATAATAATATATTATATATATATATTATGAAGTATATTATATTTTATTAAATTATATATATATAAATAGCAGGTGATAATTATATGATAATAATATATATGATATAATTATATATAGATATATTATATAATTATATATGATATATATAATAGAGATAATATAATTAGATAGGGTACTGTGTAAGACTGGTTGGTACATGTGAGCTGGATGGCCCGCAACCTTGAGTAGTTTTTTTTATTGTTGTAAAAAGAAGAAAGTTTATAAAATAAATAAGATAATGCAGATAATAAAAGTTAATTAATTGAGACAAAAGATAAATTTGCATTTATTTACGTTAGAGGTTGGAAGGCTACGATCTTTCCTTATTTTTTAGAATGATTATTTATTTAAAAAAAGTGTATATATTAATGATGAAACTATATATTTCAAGAATAATATGTTGTTGAGTTATATTAATTTATTATATTTTTAAGTAACGAATTTTATTTCAAAATATAATTAAAATTTAATTAAACTGTTTATTCGTATGTATGGTGTGATAGGATGTATTAATTAAAGAACTAAAGTTGACTCAAAATACGTTTTACAACATAACTGTAAAAGGCAAAATAAATCAGAACAAGAGCAGGACGAGAATTATTCTCGAAAAAGTATAGGACACTCTACAGGGAAAAAAACCAAATACATTATTTAGAGATCAAGCGTTATTTAAAGACTTCAGTACCGAAATGTAAAAAAAAAAAAAAAAAAAAATAAAAAACTTCTCTGAAAGTTCCAAAATATACAAAAAAAATATAAAATTACATATTTGGAACTCGGTATAAAGCCTTATTACATATGCAATAAGTAGGTTTTATGAATTTAAAACTAATATACGACATACCAAGGGTTAGACCGATTGATTTACCAGAGGTCGGGGTCTTCTCGGCCTCTAGGTGGGACGACGGGGGGGGACCTTCGTCCCCCCCCCTTGTCCCCCATCGGCTCGAGCCCCCTAATGGAAATAATCCTGAACTCAATTTATTAGGAGGCTGCGAGCCCGATGGTGAAATTACATTACAATTACTTTAAGGTAAACAACGGAACCGAAGGGGAACAGAAGGGGCCGGACATCAAGTCGACATTTTACACCTCGAATTTACTTAAATAAGACTTTATTAATAAACTAGACTGACTTCCCAAATTATTCGTCTGTAATTAGATTTTTATTTTTTTACTTTTAACTTTTTCCAGATAAATGCGGATTACGTCAGATTTTTTTTTTTTTTTTTTTTTTTTTTTTTTTTTTTTTTTTTTTACCATATCGGTAATAAGCTGTACCAACTGATTCCAAATCATGTATGTTGGGTTCATATTCCTGTAAGTGTCAATACTTTTCGAGATAATTTCTTACCTGGTCTCTGTTCTACCGAGGAACTTATGCCCTTAAAAAATGAAAAAATGTAATTTAACTTATAAAAGTTTAAATATAAAGTAAATGTGGTTATAAAACATTAATTATTTTGGTTATAAACTTTTACCTGGCTCTCTCTCTTCTTCTCTCTCTCTTCTCTCTCTCTCCTTCTCTCTTTCTTTTCTACTTCTCTCTCTCTCTTCTCTCTCTCTCTCTCTCTCTCTCTCTCTCTCTCTCTCTCTCTCTATATATATATTTATTTATATATATATATATATAATTATATGTAATATATATTATATATTATAATATAGATATATATATATATTAGATATATATATTATTAATATATATATTATAATTATATATATAATATATTTATATATTATATTATATATATATATATAGATTTAATATTATAATTAGTTATTAATATATATATATATATATTTATAGATATAGTTACACTAACATAGTTTGTCTTTTAAAAGGAACATTAAATTTGAAATAGTGGACTTCATCATTTTTAAATCTAATAATAAATTGACTTTTCTGCTTTAGTATATTTTTAACCTAATTTAATTTTACCCTAATCATTTAAAAAATTTAAACAAAATTGTATAAAGATATTAGCCTAAAAATTTTTTGGACTGAAGAATAAAACGCGGGGACAATTATCAATCTTCAACATGAACGCTATATAATTATATTATAATATATATATATATAGATATAATATATATTATATATATTATATATGAAGTTTGATATTGGTAGGGTTTATATATAAGTATACCTAAATTACTGCCAAGTGATATATATTAATATATATATATATATATAAAAATTCTTTCCTACCAGTTACAGACGATATATATCTAATAATATATGGTATATCTATATGTATATATATATTTAAATATATAGTA
Source organism: Trachelipus rathkii (assembly GCA_015478945.1). NCBI lineage: Eukaryota > Metazoa > Arthropoda > Malacostraca > Isopoda > Trachelipodidae > Trachelipus > Trachelipus rathkii. The sequence goes on from JABUQX010001157.1 coordinate 8,584, forward strand.
ATATATTAGATTCAGTATAGAATTATTATATATATATATAAATATATTATAATATTATATATATATATATTAATATATATTAGATAGTCATATATATAATTCTGTTTTTCCTTACCCAGTTTTACAGGACGATATAAATATCATATACTATAGTTAGGTATTATACTATATAGTATATATATATATATATAAGATATAAATATTTATAATATATTAATATATATATATTATATATATATATAATTATATATGATTATATAACACATTAAAATATAAATTAAGAATTGTGAGTCTCTGTTCAAGAGAAAAATTTTCCCGAATGTGCTCGATTGTTTTCATAGGCAGCAATTTCACGTTATATGAAGAATGAGCAAACAATGAGAGCAGGAGAGAAGCGAGGGACGTGATAAACATGACGCAAATGGAATATAGGAAGTTCCAAATTTTTGTAACGCACATGAACAAGCTTCTTTTCTGATACGGTAGCCAATGTATAAAATAAGCGAATTGGAAGTTTAGAGCATTTAATTTTAATATTTTATGATATTTTAAGAATTCCTTATATCTGAAGTGTAATTAAAAAAAGTAATTAGCTTTTATAGGGTGTGCAGCGCACACCTAGCACCTATGGAGGAAAAACGCCCCTGATATTATAATATATATATATATATATATATATATATTATTATAATAATATATATATTATTAATAATAATATCATAGTATATATATATATATATATATAATATATATTATTGTATAATGTATATATATTATAATATATATATAGTATATTATATACTAATATATAAGATATAGTTATATATTATATATATATAATATAGTATATATATATATTTATATATAATATATATATATTTGTGATCCATATAATATATATATAATATATATATATTATTATATATATATATAGTAGTATATTATAATATATATATGAAGCAATAAATATTATATATATATATAATATTATATATTCATTGTGTGTGTGTGTGTGGTTGTGTGGGTGTGATGTGGTAATTCACAAAAATTATATGCAAGTGTTAAGAATGAGTTATTCTTACTCTTCCACATATGCTGAAATATGTAGATCGCAGGACTGTAGAGGACTTTTTCTTGAAGCCTATGACACTTAGATTGCGGGGTAAAACACTTGATGACATTTAAACCATTACGATCACCTTCTTTCGTTTGAGGCTTACAAACTACAAAAAGAATTCTTGTGAGGGTAAGGCCAGGGGTTTTTAGTGATCGACTTTCTACAGTTTCACTTCTAGCATTGCAGAGCTACTAACAGTAGAGATATCTACTGAAATATCACCTTCACTTGAAGAAATAGTAGGTATGGGACCGGAAATATTTTTACTTAATGCTTTCGTCAAGAAACGATCCATTTTAT
>JABUQX010001158.1:0-17500 GCA_015478945.1 Trachelipus rathkii
TTAAAAAAATGTAAAAACAAAAAATTATGCGTGAAGATGCTTCGTTGATTCTCAATTTGTAGTTTAGAAGAAAAATGAAAAAACCATTGTATGATGAATGTATTGAGATTTAATAGTTTTTTCTGGTGATCTTTTAGGTAAGGGAAAACTGGTGTGTGAGCGGGCGACGGGGCGGCGTGGTGATGTGAGGCGATGGTCACGTCATGATGGACAATGCAGATTTTGAGCGATGTGGTGAACAGAGTGTGCGGGCTGGGTGATACGGCAGAACATATGACAATCAGAGATCTTATACTGTTGAGTATACGAGGCCGCGGTCGTGTACTGTGCATCGGAGGGTATCGGACCCGTGACGTTAGGGCGGAGAGTGAGGGCCCCGAAAGATGGTATAAGTGGTAGAAAAGACGTAACTTATTCCACTATTACCGACGGTGAAAATATATTCATATAGCGTACTTTCTGCGCGGGAGTCCTGCTCGAATTATTGTCCGAGGCATCGTGACGGCTCCGTAGATGGATTTCGTGACAGGTACGCTAGAGCGTTTCTTCCCATTGTGTTCGTCAGCAGTGTTGTAAGGTCTCCACGTCCCGTGAAGGGTGTGAAGGTGTCGGGTGCTCGGATCAGCAGACTGCTTCTGTTGTGTTTCATATGCCAGTGCAAAAAGATGGTTCTTGTCAGCTTGCCAGTTGCAATTTTGGCGATGCGAGAAAGAGGGTCCACTGAGCGGGCGCAAGATATTCGGCTGTACGAAAATGTGTGGAGAGTATGGTGAATACTCTTTTGGCGCACGAAAACTCGCTTGATTGTAAGGGCTGCCATTGTGGGCTGCGCGCGTTGGTCCTTGAAGTCGAAATCAGCCGGGAATCGCTTGCACTGTCCATGCGTCGTCCTCGCCTGGACGCTGTTCTGTGTAAGTCATGTTAGGGATGATACCAACGTAAGGTCGAGCGACGGTATAATCTGGTCGATTGTCTCGCCTGGGCAGCTTAAAATATATTGTTGAAGAAGAAATCGACATGACTTGTCGGAAGAAAAAAGCAAGATAACGAACGGTTTTAACCTTATGCAATTAATGCTGAATTCAGCGAGCGTGCTTTCGCTTCGGCCGTGTGAGTGGGAACTTTTTCCAGTGTCACTTTCAGTGAACTGTTGCCCAGGCTTTGTCTTTGAGTCCGTACTTCGAAAATTCATGTTTTCCTTCTCCTGTTAGACTTTTGTCAAGGAAAGTGTGACTCGAATCTATAGGCGTTCGCAATACATCCGTGACAAATTCGCACCGGTTTCTTTTTTTGTTTTTGGCTTCCAATGTCAAGTGTTATGCACGCAGCTTGCAAGAATCTTCGCATTGTGCAGGGTGGGCTGTTAAAGCATCTCTGTGCAATGGCGAGGGATGTTAGTCATGGCTTTCTCTTGCAAGTGTCAGTCCGCACGCCATTCAATCTTTGCCATCCTACAGACTGCAACACGCAATCCCACATTAGTTCTAGAAGATGGTTGTCACTGAGAATGCCATCGCCAGATCGATGTTTCGTCTTCCGACGTTTTTCTAGACCCTCTTTAGAATGCCTTTATGCCAGCCTATACATCATTGTGTGGTCAGATATTTGGCACACACGTAGCTGCTTGGGCTTAGACTAGATGCAGGGATGTTACCGTTACGGAATTTGCCGAGTTCAACACCAATATTTAGTCGGCGTGACCATGCCGTAGACTTTCGGGTCTGCATGTATTGCCGGGCTACAGGCGGAACTACAACGCACAGCACATTCTGCACAGGCGATAACTATACCAGACGGATCTCAATGCGACGTCCAGGTGGAACCGGTCGTGTCACAGGTGGAGGACAAGTGTGGCAACAACATCCTATAACCACGGACGTTTGCTGTAGTTGTTGCAGTATCGTCTTTAATAACAGCTCATGTAACTTACCTTGTTGAGAAGGGGCGTGCGTGATAGTTCGGTGCTGCAATTTTATACGGTGTCGGCTATTCGAAGTGTGGGGCGCGGGAGGATAGACCTCCTTACATGAGCGAATTCGCTTGGTCGAAGAGGAAACCACCCGTCACCCAATGCTGTTCCGGGCTTCTTAGTTTCGCCAGTGGTCTTTGCGCCCCCTGCTGATCGACGTCTCTTGATAGTACTGCGTGTACCTTCGGCCCCAAGGCCCAGAGCAGAAAGATCGGAAAGTCTTTTGTAGTAGAAGCTAGGATTATAGTGTTCAGATCAGTGTGATTGGAAGAGACCTTTGTCGAAGTTGGCCTCGCTGGTAGTTAACTCGTAAAGCTACGGGGAAAGAGGGGAGGCCACTGCTGACATGAGGTTTCGTTACACGAGTTACTGCTCCAAACGTCGGAAGAAGGGCGTCCAATGGACAGATAGTGCAATCTGTTTGATGCGTGTGACAGGCCGAGAAATATGTTGTACGTGGATACGGTTGTGTTATTGAGGACAGTAGGGGGTTTCGAGGGCCTGAGAAGTCGCTGGGCGAATCCAGAAATATAATGACACCAAGGGTGTTTTGGTTAAGGAAATAAAAGATCTGGATACCGAGGAAATCATTATAGCCATATTCAGTTCTGACAGTAGAATATGGAAGCATGAGGGAAAGGGTACCAGGAGAGATTTTTTGGGTCGGGACCAGAAATTGAGAGCGCCGCATCCGTTGGCCTGTTGTTAGACCCGTAGTAAACGCGTGGAAGTGAATCGCCGCGTGCAACTGCAACACGTGAGGACACGAACGATGCCCTGTTAAAACAGGGCGGCGGGATTGGTTGGGTATTGGAGAAAGAGTTCATGCAAGAAGATGCTGGGGATCAGGGAAAACTATGGTATATCACCACGGCGAATCGTACGGGAGAAGCGGCAGCAATGTTTGCAAAAAGCAGGTAAGTTCCGGCATACCTGACAAAACTGTTTGCAAATGGCCATAAAGGAGAATACTAAACTACCTCTCGCAGAATCGTGTCAGTGCCAGACGGTGATTGGTGTTTTGAAAGAGATAAGATCATTGTGCCACGCAAATAAATATATTTCCTTCGGCAGAGAGATGGGGCATACACATCTGCTTCAGACTGTGTCGTAGGCTGTCGACCTCGGAGGGCGATCGCGGAAGGGCTCGCAGGATGGGAGATATGCGGATTGTCGCTGGTTCTTTTGATGGGAATCTGATAGCAGGTGTAGAAAAGTTGAGGAGGGCCTGACCCATGATGCTATGCAAGGCTATAGTTCCTAATTTTTCGGATTGGATTAGAGCGATCGTGGCGAGGTTGTGAGCGGAAGGATTGACAGTCGAGCGAGACCAAGGATTTTCAGGTGAGGACTGGCGAAGTTGGTCATTTCGGTTGTGCGCGCAACGGATTTTCAAGTACTTGTCAGGTTGTTTAACTGTGCGGTTGCGTGATGGTCAGGTGCGGTGCATGGTTTTTGCATGGAAAGTGAGGCCAGCAAATTGCTACGTGTAACATGTAATCGGAATTTGGTGATGACGCAATAGTAATTAAAGTTACGGGGGTGTTGCGAGGGAGGTATGCGTGACGACAGATGCGGTTTCGGATTTGCGGAGTCGTCCCATGGTGTCGGCCTGGCGCTAAATAGGTTGACTGAGGAGCTGAGGTGTTTGGAGAGGTATGGAGGTATGAAGATGTGGACAGGCCCGCTGTGAGTGTATGCCCGCGTTGTGAATGTTTCTCGCGGAATGGCTTGATGCTTGGAGTTGACGTTCAGCGGTATCCGGAGGATCTGGCGACCGGGCAAGTATTATCAATAACATGCAAGAGTGAACGAACTATGACCATGCAACAATACAGGTGGACCAGACTTGAAAAGTGTCGCTGGGACTGTGGCAACAAGGTCAAGTGAACTGAGGAGTACAGCAAAGTAATTGACGTTAGCTAGGCTAAGCGGACGACTGGCCGCTGTCGAACCAGTTCATCCGCAGAGTAAGAAGTGGTCGGAAGGAGCAGCAGCACTCAAGTGAGGCCGAACCTAGGACTGGATCTGTCCGCTTGAAGGCAGGAACAGGGCATTGAGTAATATAACGAAAAGGAAGGTTGGTGGTCACGGGTGGAATAACGAGGTGCGTGTGAGAGTATTTAAGGGGAGGTACCCCCAGTCTCTCAGCGGTCTATACATATCAGCTGCGTGTTCAGAAGTCAAAGACAGCAAGAGCCATCCCGGTCCAGTTGGAGAAAGACTCCCTAGAGGGTTCATGGTCAAGTCCTTACATGTTGATCTCAGTCGAACGAATTATTTGGCGGAAGTCAAGACTGGAAGTTTGTGAAAACGCCTGGAGAACTCTCTAAGAAACTTTGGTGAGAAGTGTGCTGTCTGCAACCATTTCGTTCTCCATTATTTGCAAAAATGACAGGTCAACTCGAAAGTTGTTTTTTATGTTGTCCGTCTAAGCTTCGGATATTTCACCAGTTTGGGAAATGAGGAAGAATATACAATGCTGGTTGGTGTAACAGGATGGATAAAGAGGTACTCGATCTAGATCACTGTTAAGCAGATCCAGCAGGAAACGCTGACTGCAGATGGGTGTGGTGAACAGTGCAGTATAGCAGATGATATTCTGGTCATGTGTAAGAAAGACTTATTGCTGAGGATTAGGGTGATTGCCCCTTTAAAGCTGCGGAAGTCTGGAGAGAGATGTTAATTTTGATTTTTGAAAAAGCCTTCACTTCAGGATAGCGAAAGAGCTCGAGTGGCTAGCAAAGCTATAGCCTAATGCATTTGCAACAACTGCGGAGGCAGATATCGTGCCAGCTATATCAAGTAAATAACGGAGGACTATGGGTGGAGAGCTGTTGAAGCAGGCAAGACATTTTGCTGCAGCAAATTTTTAATCCATTACAGAAAGGCGCAGTTGTGGAGGTTGGCTAGTCGAAGATGAAGTTAGAAAGTATTGCTCGCGCGTTTGGCGATTGATTCGGCGAGACCTCGCCACAATGGCTTTGTAAATAATCATGTTTCGGGTGGTGAGGGTTCGTTTATATTGTCTGTAGAGTTTTTTCTTCTACCAGTTAGCTTGTGCACACTCTTGAAATCAACAAGGAGTTGCCGAATGCCTACCTACGGAAGACCGCGGGATACAAGTTTCTGCTACTGTGATGATAACTTGCTAGAAGAAACTAAAGGCCGCACTAATGGTAGGAAACCGCTCATTGATGGGAGAAAGTGGGATAAATGTGGTCTGACGAAAAGGGGCCCAATCCGTTCAATCATAACACCAGCTGGAATGAGGTTCTAACATTGGGCTCGATGCGAGTTCATGTAAGGCTATCGGGTAACTCCTTTTCGCTGCGTTAATAAGAGAAGCTGGAACCCTTTGAAGCGATCCATAAGAGAGTGGGAGAAAAAGGAGATATCTATACAGGAGCAGTAGCGATGGTGGGAGACCACGAGAGCCCGCCATTCCACAAAAATAAATAATGAATAAACAAAAATAATTTCTTCTCTAAATGGAAGTCGTTCAGAACAAATTTAAAAAAGGTCAAAAAGCTACCGTTATTTTCTACAACCTATATATGAAATTAAAGCAATACATTTCTATGGCTAATAATGGGATTACTTTGTATGAAATTATAATACTCGGAGTTTAAAGGAAAAATAAAAATGCTTGATTATTTCGAGAGTCTGCAGTGTAAAATCATGATGGGTGGTAGAAAACTTGAACAATTATCTGAATTTAAATATTCAGACTATATATTGGATGAAAAGAGAACGGATGATGCAGAATGCAGTAAGGTAGTGCAATTAAATCTTTGGTGAATACAAGGGAACTAAGTACCGAGTGCAAAAGTTCCGAATGAGGGTATGTTGTTACCGGTGTTAATATATAGAAGTAAAACTATGTTTTGGAATAAGTGGTATAGATAAGTTGCAGTCTGTTAAAATGGATAATATTAAGGGTGTATTATGAGTGAGAAAATTGATAAAATGATGAGTAAGCGTGGTAAGGAGCTGTGTGGTGTGAAGAAAGGCGGGAATGATAGAATAAATGAGTGTATTAAGATGGTTTGGTCATATAGAGAGGATGGATGTTAGTCGGTTATTTAAGAGGTGAGTGTTGGGAATCAACCAACTGTAAGACCAAATAAAAAGTAAATCGAGTCCGTAAAAGTGTTTGAATAAAAGGGATGTGAATTTAGCACAAGCGAGAAGAATGGTGCATAAGAGGAGTCAATGGTTTTGAGAGGGGTATGGTTGTGGGCTTTGCTCAGGGGATGGACCTTGATTAGATACCACAATGGAGGTCTGTCGCGGTGCTGTGAAGCTCTAGAATGTATCAGGGGAAGGGTATGTATGGGGGGACTTTCTTTTCAACTCAGGTCATGTTGTTTTACTTAACTACTCTGTTTCCAGTGCAAGTTGTTCCACCCACCCAAAATCTGTAGGGATTTGTTCGGGAGGATAAAGAAAGAAATATAATATATATATGATATATAATATATACTATAGTATAATATATAGTATACTATATATATATATATAGTATTATATATAGTCATATATAAATATACTTTAATATAATATATATTATATGATATTATAAGGTATATATATGCTTATATATATATATATATATAATATATATACTATATATATATGATATATATATCATATATATATATAGGTATAGTATTATAATAATACAAGTATTCACATTATAACTATCGTATTATACATTACCTCCACATCCAGGAAATTCCCATCTATGATATCTTGTACCGCCAGTTCTTTATAGCACGCAATGACCTGCACGAGACGTAAACGTACATTGGCCTCCTTTAATTGGGGAAAGCAATTTGGAGGCTTAATTCCTTCGCTCCAGTTCTGCCAAAAAGCACATTCCAAACCTTCACTCAGGAATAAGATGACACCATGGAGAATCTTTTCCCATAATGATTTCATTTCATATTTTCCCTTTAATACAAATGATATTATATATATATATTATAGATATAGTTAAATATATATATATATATATAAATATATATATATATATATATATCTATATATATATATTATTATATATATTATATATATATATTATATATATATATATATATTTGATATATAATATAATATATAATATAATATAATAATATTATATATATATTTATATATATATATATATATATATATATATATATATAAATATTAATTAAATTATTTATTATTATTATTATTATTATTATTATTATTATTATTAATTATTTTAATTATTATATTATTATTTATTATTATTTATTATTACTATTATTATATTATTAATTATTTAATTATTTTATTCTTCCTATCCCCAGATTGGGGTTGAGGTGTGTAGCATACACTGGAAGAGAATAGTAGTAGAAGAATATGACGCAAGTCAAAATAGAAAGCCAAAGGGCTACACCAAAACCCTGCATTCACTTCCCTATTATGAACATTTTCCTCTTCTGAACCTCTGACAAACTCAATTCTTTGTTTAGCCAAATATCCTCGTTTTTCCGATCAATCGCACTTTTTACCTTCTTTGGTCTTCTCCAGCGCTGTCGATTCAAGCAAAACTCAACAAACGCACTCATACATCCTCCTTAACCACTGGCTGTCATCCATACCAATGTCAAATGGTTACTCATTTATTTTTCTCATTACTCCTTTCTTCACACCACACATCACCCTAATGCGTTCACTCCCTCAATTTTATCAATTCTTCTCACACCTTACACGTCCCTAAGATTGCCCATCTGAACACATTGTACTTGGATATATAGCTACCTCTTATTCAGACCCATAGTTTTCACGCACTAACTATAGCTTAAACAGAGTTTAACACATAAACCCTTCATTGCAAAAATCCCTACACACTCCAGACTTAATCCCTTTAACATCCAACCAATGATTTAATTGTACCAGCAACCTTCCTACCATTCACAACTTTCCTACTACATTCTGCATCAATGGCCTTCCCTTTTTCTATGTAAATATATACCGTAATATGATATTATATATAATATATATATATATATATATATATATATATTATATATCTATATATATTATATATATAATATATATATATATATAATATTATTTATATATATATATATAATATATTAATATATATAGTATTATTATATATATATATATATATATATATATGTATATAATATATAATATATATATTATATATATATATATATATATATAAATATTAAATATTTTGAACTCAGACTTGTTCCAACTTGCTCACCAAATCCTCAACATAACTTGTTCACCTCCTGGCTTACAGTCCTCACTTCGCTACGCCATAACCCTTACTCTTATCGGATACATTTTACTTTCAGCCCCACCGCTTTAACTTCACCCCTTGCCAAAACCCCTCTACCAATTCCTCTAAAACTCTCTTCCAGATTCCATAACCAAACCAAATGTAGGCCAATATAGTAAGGTAGGCAAATTCCCACTCTCTTCCATTTCAATCCCTTCTAAACCCACGGATTCCACTGGCCACCACCTACCCTCTAGTTTCCTTTCATAACCCATCATAAATACAAATTTGAATAACAAGGAAGAAGCTTTACAATCCTGCCTGTCACTGCCAAACTATTTAAAATATTAAACCAAATCTCACTTCCATTTATTCCTAAACAAACTTCACTCACTATAGCCATACATACTTTTGATTCCATTTCAGAAACCTACCACCGAACACGCATTCTATATCAGCTTAAACACCTGCCCCACAAGAGATTCCCTATTAATCTCTCAATACGCGCCCTGGTTGCGAATAACATAAAACCTAAGTACAATTATTCCTCGTCCTCCTGCAATTATCTCATCAATCTTGTTAAAGTAGAAAATTTTGATACACACATCCTCTACCACTTCTACTGTAAATGCACGTTTTTGTTTCGTTTAAACCAACTCAGTCTTCAGTCACTCGACATATGCTAAACCTTTTAACCAAATCACACGCATATATTTTCCCCAAACAACACTTTAAATAAACTAATTCCCCCCTTATAACTACTTCCTACAGTTCCCCTAACCCCCATACCCTTATATATATAGAGGGTAAACTAACTTACACCCAATCTTGGGTAAAAAGAGATGGATGAATTATATATATATATATATTAATATATACTATATATATATATATATATTTATATATAATTATTATATATAATATATATATATATATATATATATTATATAATATATATATATATATATTATCATATATCGTAGTATATAGTAACGTAGATCATAATATTGATATTATATATATTATATAATATATATATATATATATATATAATATTATATATATATATATATACTATATATTATATAGGTATAACTGAAATTGCTAAATAAATTACACAAATATATTTAAAATTTTCTAAAACTACTTTCTATATGACATAAACCAAATTTATGGAATATATATATAATTATATACTATATATATATATAATAAATTATATATATACTATATTATATATATATATATATCATATATTATATATATAATATATATATATCATATAAGTATATATATGATTATATATATATAATATATATATATATAATATATAAGTATTATAATCTATATATATTATCCAAATATTAATTTTAACATGTTACAGTACAATATTTAATGCAATGCAATTACTTAACATCTGGCAAAAATATAGACGCTAGTAACATGTACAACTTAAGCTTACCATTCTTTTGGTTCTGACAGCAATTAACCAAAGAAATCTTCAAATATTTTTTCAAAAGTCTCCATTGTCATTTTTTTTTGTTTTTATTATTAATTATTTTTCACTTTTAACTTCTAAAATTTACAATAATATTATACTATAATATATAGTATATATATATATATATGTTGTGTATATTGTATATAAAATTATCTATAATTAGAAACGACAAATAATTGTAAATATGTATATATAATATATTATATATATATATATATATATATATATATATATATATATATAATAATATATATATATATAATATTATATATAATATAATATAATCTGTTCATTATATATAGTGAATATTATATATCATATAATATTGAGTTAATATATATATATATAATGACTACACAAATAACACCGAGCTTGCTACATTCACGTAACTAAGCCAATTGACATATAGATGGTTTATGGTATAAATACTGGAGGCTATCTATATGAGAGGTCTTTGCAATTGACCATTTTTCATGCTAGTCCAGTCTAGTTAAAGGGCCATTACGAGAAATATCAAGCCCGTTGCCACAAAGCTCTGCTGTTCGCTTTTTAGCGCCGGGGTCGTTTGCACTAAAGAAGCGGAATTGTTAAAGAGGTAAATGAATAGTGTTAAAATTAAATTATTTTTAACAATAAGTACCTATCTCAGAGATGTGATAATAACCTTTAAATGTTTAGTAAAACATAATTCATTGTTTAGCTATATGTCTAAGTATAATCTCATAATTCAACAGGTGAAGGCAGGGTTTCGCGACGGACATATTAATTTTCCAATAGCTATTATTATGATACAGTATAAGTATAAATGTCTCTATTCTTTTCATTGTTTAAATATAAATACTCTGCCATGTTGAAAGTTAACTGCAAATTATAGTTACCTTCATAGGATAAGACCGTCCAAGTACAGTAATTTTTTTTTTCTTTTTTTTATTTTTTTTTTTTTTTTATTTTTTTGTGTTTCTGTTATAAGTTAAAAGTTCTCAGAAATTTTATTTCAGTTTTTCATGCTATACCAGTTAAATGTCCTTACTATGTTTTGTCCTATGAGCTGCTTTTTATTTGTAAAATGACTTGAAGTTTATTCTTAACAACATCCTATAAAGACTAAAGGTTTCTATTTCCTGTTTTAACTTTCTCTTAAAGTTTCCTTACAGAGGATATTCCAGTGTTTAACTTGAACGTAGTTTTTTTCCTAATCCGCTCTCTCGCTCAAGACGTGCGGGCACAGTTAGGTTTATCGAGCGATTTGTCGCTAATATCGCCATGACCATAGAAACACTTGATTGTATCGTTTTTTCTTTTAAAACCTTTTACCATTAATCTTCCACAATATATTCCAAGTGGTTTGCATTTGATTTTCTGGCAACAAATTCGATAATCTCGTGGATATTTTTCTATTGCTAGTTAAGAAACAAAGTATTTCCACCACTCTCCAACAACAGTTCATGCGGCTTATTGCAGGCAGTGTTTGACAACAACTATTTGCCCACGCGTAAATTTCCTCCTAAAAGATCTGGCACTACGGAATGCAGAAACTTGTGACCTATTGAGCATGTGAGTAGATATCAACATCTTATCCTTAACCGCATATCATAGTCACATAGCACTTCAAATAAAGATGATTCACGAATATTGCATCATACGACCGATGTTTATATTAAATCCTATAACCCATCTTCTGCATATCCATTCTTAAAGATATAGATGCCCTCATTCAACACAGTATTGCGCACTTGATCTTGCAGAACTAATGAACATAGTCAACTTATTCTCCCTTAATATTTGCGCATCCAGGCTACTAAGCATTATCGCGCGCACAATGATCTACACGTCGATTGTTTAGTATTTAGAATAATAAGGCATAGTCTAGATCTTGTAGTATTTAACCTAACTTATTTAAGATAATAAAATAATAGATAATAGTCCCATAAAAATGTAATAGAAAAGCCTGTTTCTGCCCAACATTCTAAAATCAATGTAATGAAAGCGAACATGATAATGCACAGCATCTTAAACGGTCCCCGTACTTCTTGCATCACTTTACAGCTACTATACTGTCCCACTCATCATTCGACTATATCGTTACTTGCTACCGACCTCCAATTATATATAACTGCTAACAGGTGTTCGCCAGTATATAAATGCCATGCTATTTTTAAAATATTACGCGATGCTAACAACCCTGCTAGCAGTTGTATAACTTCTATCTCATTTTCTCTAACAATTAAAACCAAAATAAATAGAAAAATTTAATACTTGAATAGAAATATCTTCCGTTGCCATCTCTGTATGCAAAGCTCACATATACAGATATGGTATTAGGACCAATTAAACTGAATTATAAAACAACATACTGCTTTACTGCTTAAGAACCAAAGCCTCGCCCAACCCTGTTCTTCCTCACCCCATTAGGAGAATCCTGCTATTAGCTATTTTTTGACAACTCTCTTTGGACAATAAACTACGTGTGCTTTTTCGTCCAATACAATTTTCTTATAGACAAAAGATAAGCGAATTAGTAAATAAGCTTAACTAATGAGCAAGGTAGAAAGAAAAATAGTGATAGCCATATTGTTCTTTATCTTGCATTTTACAGGGCTTTGCAGATCCTTAGTCAATGATGCAGTTCAGCTCTGGTGAATAGCAACAAATCAGAATAATCACTAAAACTCTCTAATATATATATCCAGCATTAATTCTGTTGGTTTCTATTTTTTTTGGTGTCGCACTGAAGCTTGCTTTGTTTAAAAAGGCTCTAGCAACGGTTATTCGTTTACCTAAACATCTTTCATGCGAGCCCAAAAAATCCCCCTACTGCTAATGACTCGTGATGGGGCTTGTGCTCGCAATGATCTGGTATGTGTCGCTCGATGAACTTACGCTGCTATAACGCTGTTCTTTGGAATTGATATTGGGCTATTGAACCAATTAGAACGAAATAACCTGTATTGGATCAATGTCACCAGATCGAAATCATTAGGCTTGCCTCACATGAATAACTGTTGTCTTATAATAATTTCTACAAGTTTGACCAAGAATACGTTGTATCATCATTTGTGTGATCATGTGGGGTTAGAATAGGTCATCCAAGATAATAACTTTCTTTTTTGTTTTTTTTTTTTTTTAGAAAAAAATATTTTCTTAAAAAGATATATACTATTAGTACAGCTCTAAAGTGTGGTACAAGTAGCCAAATTTTGTGTTTTCCTCCTTCACCCGCTTCCGCCATAAAAAAATTATAAAATTTAACTAAGAAATCATAATAAAAGCCGCCATACATCATTCCAATGCTCAGGAATGTTGTAATTGCTCTTATCTTGGCATATATAAATCAATTATTTCTATATAGTGAGTATACTAATATAGTATATGATATAGGAGGACCTCATAATTATATATATAGTTATTATGGTGGTTGAGGGTTAATATATGGATATTATACTAGATAGTATTTAAGGTACTATTATGAGATACTAGTGAGGTGGATAATATATCATAATATGATTATGTGAGAGTAAGGTTTGTAATATTACAGTCGAGAGATTTGTGAGGTTGTTCATATCGTGACATAGACATATATATATCTTAAGAGTATATAAAATATTAGATAGTGAGAGATATCGTAGCCACCACTGGTTTATCAGTGTGAATGTACAAGAAATTAACAAAATGTAAATGAAATATACATAAGGATGTCTATTTTAAGTTTGTTGCAAAATAGATTAATTTCTTTAGCGAGATGCGAAAAAATAGGGTTAAGGAGTGTTATGAAATAACTTCGGTTTCGATCAGTAGGTTAGCCTACAGATTTTGTCATAGGACGCAGTCAAATTTTTGAGAGAGAGACCCTTTAACAAAAAAACGTTTTGTCATAAAGGTTTCAAGTACCATAAAGGTCTGGTTAATGGAGTTGCACTAAAAAGAAAGATTGTGAGGGAGAGGAGGAGAGTGACAGTAATTTAGTAGGAAAGAGAATATTGGCAGCAGGTTTTATTAGATCCATTGCTTACATTTGGGATAAAGAGTAATCATTAGGGGAAACGAAGGTATCGCGAGATGTCTCACGGCAGCAAAATGTTAGATAAAGTTGTTATTCAGAAATTGACTCAGCAGGTTCGCGAGGTAAGGAACTGTGACTAATAACAGTCATCTAAAATTATATAGGATATTATACTATTGAAGTGATATTATTGATAGTAATAGGAGTAATAGATATAATAATAGTAGGTGGTATTAAGTACCTCTATATAGGTATATATATTTATAAGTGATATAGGTCTATATAGTATTAGATTGAGTATAAAATATATATAGTATTAGTGGAGAAAGTAGTTAGTGATATATAGTATTATAAGAATCGTAGATTTAATGAAATAATAGAAGCACAGTATAGTGAGTGGAGCTATACTTATATAATTATACTCGTATTAATATACCGGTATATACTAGATATAATATCAGTACAATAGACTTTATATCATTATAGGTATATTATAATACCTTTTCTGTCTTCCGACTATCCCTGATCCGCCGCGTGTCAGTCTCAAAGGGAGGAGAGCCCCCAATAACACTGGTGTTCAAAGATGTACTATGCCTTAAACACAACCTTCGATCCAGCCACTTTTGCAGCAGGAGGGATCGTCCTTAGGGCGTGCACAACTGTTACGTGTCCTAGATTGTATTTACTTGGCTTTTGCAAGAATTTTAGACAGTAGCACGCCGTGAGGAGAGAAACAAAAGTGTCAGCTATGTGATCCTCTGGACCGTAATGGCCTCACTTAGATATATGCTGCTTAGGTCATGTTTGGTTGATGGTTGAATGTGGTATATTGTATGACTAATAAGTTAGAGGTGTGTGGCCCACGAAATGCAAATTAATGCTGGCGCAGGATGACTGACCGTGCAGATTTCGCCTTTGGTAGTGAAGGTTAAGAATTGCCTCTTGTTTTTCCTAGTGAGATAATTAGATATACGGTGTAATATATATTTTAATCTTTATATATATATATATATATAACTTATTATATATATATAATATTTGATATTATAAGTATATAATAAATAATAATAGTATATAGTATATGATTTATATTCCATTATATAGTATAGATTATATAATATAGGTATATATATATCTATTATCATTATATAATATTAGAGTTAAGTTTAATAATCGAAAGTAGCCGAGTGTCCCAGTATACTCTTAGATTATTTAATAGCTTTTTGGTGGGTTAGAGAATATTTTTTTCCCGAATTGCAAAGTAAATTGGTTCAATCGCTAATTGTTGTGGATTATCGGTCTTTAA
This sequence comes from Trachelipus rathkii, assembly GCA_015478945.1. NCBI lineage: Eukaryota > Metazoa > Arthropoda > Malacostraca > Isopoda > Trachelipodidae > Trachelipus > Trachelipus rathkii. The sequence goes on from JABUQX010001158.1 coordinate 15,063, forward strand.
TACTCTTCAGAATTACAACACAAATATTTCGCTTATCTAATGAATTTAGCAAACGTAATTATTTTAGAGGCCTGATGAATTTGCTTGGAATTTTAATAAATGTCTGTGAAGGATGAGCGGTGGCTGCCTACGTATCTAAAGCCATATACTTTCCTTATCAATGGTAGATTGTAGCGAATTATTAAAGACGAACAATTTAAAGGAAGTTCAGGATGCAACCCGCAAGTGAAGAACCAGAAATGTTAATCTTATGAGAAGCGCTCTTCTAAAGGTAAAGCTCAACATTTTAACCAGTTCCGCGCTAAACTAAAATAATTTCATAGTCTTTTACACTTTAATTCCTTCTTTTCGGCAAAGAGATGCAAAACATCATAGACAAACATATATAACACACCTAAAGCTCTGTGCTTTGAGTATAAACAGCGTTCGGTGTTTCCATTTTGGTTGGCTTAGGCGCAGAACCGTGAAAGGATTAAAGTGTTGCGAAGTTTTTGGGCGTCGGTCGTTTCCGTGCTCGCCATATGTCAAATTATTTTGTAAGAAGTCAGACGAATAACGTAAGAAACTGCTTACAACACGCTTTGACAGACGACTATTATTTATCGCGCAATTCTTTAATTATTATTAGAGCTCTCTGATAGTTGCTTTTTTTCCCGGTGTCCCATTGATTGAATTTAACGACGCTCTTACGAAAAATTGGTAAAACAAAAATAAAAAGGCGGGTGCTAAGACCTGTTTTGAATTGATGAATATTTCATTCAATAAAATGAGCTTTAAGTCTAAATTCTTAAAAATTGATGAACTCTATTCCAACAGTTGATCAATTACTTTTGTAATTAATATAAACCACTATTTGTTACTTTTTTATTTCTGTTTTTTAACCCCTCAAATCGCGGGCTTCCATCACAACAGCTGATTCCAATTGTTGGTAAATAAAAGTAAAACTTTGGGTTAAGAAATCGAGGTCGATTATGCACGAAATTTATACTAAAACTGGGTAAGCATTTCTTATAGAGCGTAAGCGACAAATGATAAAAACGAAAACGGTCTAAATCTGAATCTCCCCCTTTGTTTGGGTAAATGCATGGCAAATAATTTTTTCACTTTTCGTAATAATTTTTTTCGTCATATTCCCAAATGGTCGAAGGGCAAAATGGTCGACAGGTCAAATGGACACCACCTGAATTTTTTTTAATGGCGTTGTCCCGATCATTTTCCCTGTCGACAATTTGGGTATATATCCAACTTCTTGGTATTATCAAAAATTTTGGTATAACCAATTAAGAAGTGCAATTGCAGCGAGTGGTTACTGTCACTTACTGGTCACAACGAAACCAAAGTAAATTATAATATAATAATAATAATAATAATAATATGATAATAATAATAATAAATTAAATAATAATAACTAATAATAATAGCCATAATAATATTACTAATATAAAAAAAAAAAATAAAAAAAATAATAAAAAATATAGAAATAAATAAATAAAATAAATAAATAAATATATATATATATATACTATATATACTATATAATATATATATATATATATATATATGATTATTATATTATATATATATAAAGATATAAATATTATAGTATATATATATAATATTATATATATATATATATATTATATAATAATAATAACATAATAATAATATAATAATATAATAATAATAAAATAATAATATAATAAATAATATATAATAATAATAATAATAATAATAATAATAATAATAATAATAATTTCAGATATTTGTATGTGTACTTTGATTGTACTGATCTAATCAAACACGCTACCAAGTACCAACAGCGCATTTGAACCATAATCTAATGTGTTTGAAGTTTGAACTCCGAATGTTCAATGATCAACCACGTTATATAATGATATTTATAAACTCATGATGCTCCTGGCAACCCGATCATTGAATTTTCTGAAAACAAAGGAAAATCAACACAGCGGGGGATATCCTTAGAACCTTATTCTAACCTGAGAGAAGGACACGTTCAACCCTCTACGCGGGAACACAAATGCTTGACCATTCAGTCAAAGTTGTGATAAAACTCGTAAATTAATTTTTTTTTTTAATAAAAAGAAGGAAACTGAGTCATTAACTTGGCAAAAATTTACCTTCTATATAGTCTACGAGGTAAATTTTGAGATTAATACGTGCTTCTTTACAAGGAAATTTTGTATCAGATCTATTATCATTATTCCCTTTATTTTGATTATTATTATGTATTATTATTATTAATTAATTCATTTATTATTTGATTATTATTTTATTATTATTATATATTATATTTATTCATTTAATTATTATTATTATCTAATGTATTATATTATTTATTATTAAGTATAAAGTTTGGAAAATTGCGATAATTAAATTCATACTGTGTATTTATCTTATTTTTAGTAATTATTATTAAT
>JABUQX010001159.1:0-15000 GCA_015478945.1 Trachelipus rathkii
TCTATCTAACCATGGGACGCCAGCGAAGTTCATATTCAGAGGGGTAAACTATATGAAATTTAAATCACATCTACATGTACCAACCAACCATTGAAAAACTTTTTCATTATGTGTTCTAATAATACAAGTATTAGTGAAAGTGTGTGCACTGAAAATTATGCCATTCCATCTACTTCTAATCATACTCAACCGATTGTAAATGACCCTGAGTGTTCTATTAATAACCAACCAAATCAGTTTATCAATCAGTTTCATCTTTTTGCATTAAAGATGATGTTACAAGATCTGAAATACTATGGGCATTAAAAGTGGTGGATGATAAAATGTCTTTAAACTCGTGTGCAGATTATAGGGGAAACATTTAAATAAATGTTTCCAGATAGTTCCTGTAGCTTCCAAATTTTAAAATGGGCTGATGAAATGTAAATATGTGATTAACCCATGGACTTGCTCCCTATTTTACTAGAAATGCAAAAGCCAAGCAATACCTTACACTACTTTGCATCGGAGCTTCGGTTCTACCCATGAATTAAAATTCAAAATATTTGGATGGTGATTGTCTTTCTTGAGAGACTTGATGAGTTTTTTGTCTTTCTATAGTACCTGCGGAATCAATGCTTATGTGGAATTGTGGCAAATTATTAAATTAGGACTGATATTTTTCCATGGAGAAATCCGACAGTGGAAGGAGGGTTTTCTATTAAAATTAAGCAATTTATAGTGGAGAATCGAAAAAAGATACATTAGTCTGATGTCTCAAAGAAAACAGTGCACGAATGCATAAGATCTCATTGAAGAATTCATAAAGTTTCTAATCACTCAAAAATGCTGACAAATGTAAGAGCTGCCCATATGGAAATATGAAGAACATCTCAAAGAGTCAAAACATAAGAACCAAAAGAAGAAGAGAATAAAAAAGGTTGAAAAAGAAAGTTATCCATACAGATCAATAAACTTGAAGAGCAGAGAAAGATGTTAAAAACTGAAAGCTTTGACAGAAGAAACCTATAAAATCAAAATTTTCCAGATGCTTCGAGAAAGAAATAAAGTTAACCTAAGATCTCCCCCATTAGAATTTTGTGATCCCAGTGCGACGTTATTCACCTAGGGCTATTAATGAGCTTTGAATTTATTTTCTTTATTGTATAAATTAAACCTGTTTATTGCGAAAAAATAAAAAAAGAGTGTGTTGGACGGCTATGGGGATGGATATAGGATGATTCACTATAAAAAAAAAAAAAAATTTAATTCATCCATGATGATGAAACAACGTTTCTAAAGTAAATTTCAATATTTAATGTATGAACTGAGTAAATAGGCGTGCATAATGATAGATTATCTTTATACGTCAAAAATAACTAAACACGCTCGTCAGGGGAAAATTTGCGGATTTGTGTCAGGAAAGTCAGGAATCAACATCAATTTCAGTGTGAACCCTGTCCAGCTCCCCTCCTTTTGGGTTTCCTCTTCTCCTTCTGCTTACTTATGTCTAGCTTTCTTTCAAATGCTCAATATCGGCTAGTGTTGATGGTGCGACTTCTTCTCTTTTTCAGTCTATAGTGGTGTTCCTCAGGGCTTCTGTTATTATCTTCTACCTTTATTCTCCTGCCTCTTCATTAATAATCTATTTCTCACCTGACACATCTAACTCGTACTCACTTCATAGTGACGATGGACTCGACCCTTCATTTCTATCAACGCATTTCAATTCTGCTCTCTTTATTTCTAGAATTGCCTCTCGTCTTAATCTTTGCCGATTCTACTCTCGCTGATCGTGGAATAGAATTCTCAGAGGCTTTGTTGTTCAACCTTGTGAAAATTTAGTTCTTTAAAAACCCAACTTCTAACACAAAAAACACCTATTTAAGACACCTAAACTTTCCTATCTCTTTCGGACGGTTTTCTCGTCTCTCCTGTGACAATATAAAACATCCTGGCCTTAACATAAACAAAAAATGATCTGAAACCTCACATCACAACGGTTGACTAGGGTGGCCTCAAGGAAACTAGGAATTCTGTTTAGACTGGCGAGACTTTTTTTCCTCTTCTCAGTTACTTCACCTATACAAGGGTCTTCATCGCCCTTCTTTTATGGAGTACTTGCTCTCATATTCGGGGATAGTTTCTGGGTCATCCGGCTTTTGAATAGGGTAGAGTTCAAAGGCCAAAAGGCTTATAAAACTGTCCTGTACTTTCCACCTTCACCTTGACCCTCTATCTTGCGGCGCGATGTGGTGCTTTATCTCTTTTTCTATAGGCTACAGCTAGCGGCCAAGTGGCTCGAGGGACCTCCACTCGTGTTACCACGCACCACTTTACGACGCCCTCGTAGCACAATTGGTGCTGTGTCGGCACATGAGTTTGGTGTGTTGATATTTTTAACTCCAGACTTGAGTTCGCTGCGGTGCATCCTCCTTTCCTGCCCTCCTTTGTTCTGTGGAATTCTCTTCCATCTCGTGTTCCAACTCAAATTTATCTCCCTCCTTTAAATCTGCGTCTGTGCTCATCGCGTAATTTGCGGACAACTGTAAAAAAAAAATAAATAAATAAAAGGTTCTAATAAGGCAATTTATTAAGCTAGCTTGAAACCCACAAAATATAGCACTGAGGATGTAGACCTTCTAGAAAATGAATTAAATAGCTTACGAGGGCTTCTCTCGTGAACAAAAAAAAACTGCACAGAAGTGAAGCGATATATGCAGCCAAACCCATGGCAACAGATTATAGTGACGATGGTGCTTTTCAGCCAAAAAAACCTACTGCAAGATGAAAAGTCTGGATATGTCAAAACTTGTTGATAAGTTCATGGTCGATATTGCATTGGACATCTCATTCACCTTCAAAGGAAGCACACCAAGGAACCCATCGAAAAAAACTGAAAGAGACAGTCATCGAGAAGCAAAGAATAATTTCAAATTTGCAATCTGTATGGAAGAGGAGATGAGGCTCAACGAACAACATGGAGTGCTACCTACAGAAGATGAATCCTTCCATGCTGGCTGGCATGGAATGAGGCCAAGGCTTTCCATTATTGTCTGTGCGTTGCCAAGAAAAGATTATCACCCCCCTCCCTCATCAGTCAAGAGCGAGCGTATTTTTAGTGTAGGTGGGAATGTAAAACACCCCAAAAAGAACAGGCTCTCGCAGATACTAGTGAAAGCTTAATGTTTTGCATCACAATTTGAGAATTTTTGAATTTGAGTAATTTTTGATGAAATCTAACTTTATCTTAAAGGAGTATATTATTATTATGTCATGTTGAGTAATAGCGTTTTTTTTTTGTCTTTTCAGCTGTTTAATTGAGGTCTCTTCTTTCATTATTTTTATTCTTTATATTGTAGCTGGTTACAGAATCTTCTTTAAATTGTAATCATGTTTAAAATGTAAAAGCTAGTAGCTAAACTTGTTAAAACTTACTGGAAAATGGAAATTGAAAATGTCTGGTGTAAGCATTAGTAAAAAAGATTATTAATAGATATGTAATATTTATTATTCCTTAAAGATACTATTTTAATTATAAAATAAATATAATGGGCACTACAAAGTATGAAATAAATGACTTCAGTATTGGTTGTACAATGTACAGGGAATGCAATCCTGAGTTGCCTAGCAGTACACCAATGTTCTATCTTATTGCTGTATTTATATATTAATTAAAGTATCGGTATGGGTATCGGTATCGGCACCTAAAAAAAATAGAGTATCGGAATCGGCCTATTTTCTAGTATCGGTTCATCTCATTATATTATATATATATATATATATAATATATTATATATATATATATATATATATATATATATAATATATATAACTATATATATATATATATATATACTATATATATATATATATAATACTAATACTATACTATATATATATAATACAAGAGATGCTTAAAGTGGTTATTCCAATTATAAAAAATTGTAACTCACGCATAAATGGGGTCACTTTCAGACTCAGTCCCATCACCCTCAGTGCCTTAATTCAGTGCCTTAATGTGGAGGAGTAAGATTCAATGCAATATTACACTTTATTTCCTCAGTATCCTTGTCTTGGCAGCTTGGTACTTCACCTCATTTAAACCTACATACCACCAGGTCCCGACACCAATCGACGCGTTACTCACTCCCACACTTCTCCGTAAACCCATCGTCATGATAAACGGTCCACCACAAGAACGCCCATCGAGTTGAAGTGAGGATGCAGGGCTGTTGCCATAAGCAAATCAAAATCATCAAAGATACTGCTGAACTCGGTTCAAAGCCCTTTTATTTCCCTTTGTTTGCCTTTGGTTGCTTTAGCACGTAGTTGACTAAGTTTTTGGCCAATAGTAAATTTTTCCACCTTCTCTTGCAATTTTCCCCAATGCTTCGTTCTGAGGAGAAAAAGATAGGCCCAATAGAACTCCGCGTACGCATTGCTCTCTTCTGCAACATATCAAGCTTAACAGCAATAGGCGCCATTATTTTGATGATGTTACTCCGCAATTACCTCCTGTATCACTTTTATTAAATATTGGAAGACCATGCTTTTGCTCCATACAAATGTTGTTGATTTGTGTCATGAGGCCATCAAAGTTCTTAAGGCAGGTCTTGTTTATTAAAATCATATAGCGGAGTCCGACGAGTAGCACTGTGTTCGTGTTTAAGTTTTGTTCCCAATTCCTTTTTAAATCTCGCAGCAGTTGTAGTTTTCCTGTTTTTGGTGCATTCCACCAATTCTGTGCTTTTGTAAGTGCTCTTATTAAATGAATCCTTGGCACCAGAGAACCAGCAAGGAACATTTGAAACATCCTAGTAGCCAAGATGTTTAATGTGTAGGAAATGCAATGGATATGTTTAGTTAGGTTAAGTGCATCATGTTCTTCAAGCAGATTTTCCAGCTGGAGAGGTGTTTGTTCTGCACGAAACGTCTTGTGTCACTAATTTGCTCCATCTCTTCACGCGTAACCACTATCTCTGCAATCGGTGCCTGTTCTTCTTCCTCTTTGTCACCCGTTTCTGCATGGGCATCCATCCGAAAGGCTGCACAGAAATTTGCCAACTGTATCCTGCTCTCGTCAACATACGCAAACATATATACAAACTACAAAGGTTCATCAATCTGTTTCATTTTCTCTAAATCAACGTAAAACACTGACTCATTCATATTTATTTTAATGACCTATGCTCAATGCCAAATTGTTGATGATTATCCGTAATATTGTTGGGCTAGGACTGTGCTGGTCTGAGAAACAGATAACTCTCTACAGCAAGACAGCCTTCTCTCTCTCTTCAAACTATTTAAATTAATCCAGTGAACCATCCCAGAAAACTTCTGTTTGTTGTTCCCAGTCCAGCTGTCTATGGTTGTGGCTACATAACTGACTTACTGATAATGTTGGTTAAATCAGCCTTAACTATTATGCATACGACATCAAGATCCTCATCACTTTCTCTTCTGCGAGGGAGGTGAATCGAGGTAAGGTAACGCCAGAATTCGACAAAGAACCTCAGACTCTTACAATGTGAATAGCTCAATGTCATGTAGTCAAAAATCCTAAACAAAAATATTTGAAAATATCTATATAGAGACGAAGCAAACCTGGTATTTCAAATACGAAAATTGAATGCGACTGTTACTCTGAGTAGTTTTTTAACCTCCATAGTTTTGAGATCAAGTATTGTTTACCAGTACTAAAATAAAACACTTAACGTAGTTATAAAGCAACTAGGACTCTATCTCGTTTAAATATTTTTGACATAGACTAAGAATGATGGTCTGACGCTTTTTGCTGGGTGTCTCACTGTCTATTGAGCAGCTCCGGACTCGCTTTGACCCTCCTCTCCAACAATTGCAGTACACAGCTCCTTGTGCAAAGAAAATTGTTATAATAAAAGTCACAAAAAATAAAATCATTATTCATAAAAATAAAATAGGACAATGATTAATGTTTTAATTTAAAAAAAAAAAAAAAAAAAAAAAAAAATAAAAAAAAAAAAAAAAAAAAAAAAAAAATTTTAAAAAAAAAAAAAAAAAAAAAAAAAAAAAAAAAAAAAAAAAAAAAAAAAAAAAAAAAAAAAAAAAAAAAAAAAAAAAAAAAAAAAAAAAAAAAAAAAAAAAAATAAAAATAAAAGTAAAAAAAAAAAAAAGAATTTTAAAATTAAAAAGAAATAAACTTCAAATTAAAAGTATCGGTGTAAGTTATTTAAGATCAAGTAGTGCCGATTTCAAGCTATGTGTTGATTTAATGTCAAAGTTGAAAGTTTTTTTTTTTACATTGGAAGCATTCAATCTTTCCCTTGCTACGATCACTCTTATTGCCCTCATATATCCGTTCTTGCTCCTTGAAGACCAAAGTACTTGATAGATGGGGCCAAGCGTGCTCGCAATCATCTCGCTGACTTTTTTTCCATGGGAAGTACAGCAGCATCACACTCAATAATTTCAAGAGTTCCCTTCGACGACTTTCACGTTTGCAAAATTCCTTTTCCCTTTAAGCACTTATTCATATCTGTTTTATCCAATATTAAACCACAATCACTAAAAGGTATTAATTGTTAATCACAAGTAGACCAAATAAACTTAGTAAATTGGCTATAATAATAATAATAATAATAATAATAATAATAATAATAATAATAGCAACAAATCAACAACAACAACAACAACAACAACAACAACAACAAAAGAATAATAATAATGAAGATAACAATAATAGTACTATGAATAACAAAAGAATAAAAAGAAATAAGAAAATAATAATATAATAGTAGGATTAAAAAAATTATTTTATAATGAAAATAAATTATAATAAAAGTAATAAATTCACATTCAGATTGAACAATAAACTATTTATTAATTATTATTATTCTCTTAATATTATTGGTCATATTATTTTTAATTATTATTATTATTATTATTAATATTAAAGTATTAATTATTATTGATTTATTTTTACTCTTATTATTAATATTATTATGATTTATTTTGATTTTTATGTTATTATTATTCGAATTATTATTATTATTATTTTAAATTTATAATTATACAGTCATTTATATAAATATATATATATATATATATATATATATATATATATATATACTATAATATATATTATATATATATATATCTAAATATATATATATATATAGTTATATATATATATATATATATATATATAAGCGCCCAAATTATTAGAGCGCAAATGCAAATATATTTTAGATAAGAGTGCAAATTTGCGCTTTAGCGCTCTAAAAAGTTGTGAGCGCAAGGCAAAAAAGCACACATTTTTAGAAAGTTTCGTGCAAATCGCAAAAGCGTTCATTTTTATATACCTAAAGAGCAAATTGCTGGCTTTGCGCTTTTGCGCTTTAATTTGCGCCTGACCACTAGTATATAATATATATATACTATTATATATTATATATATATATATATATAATATATAATAATATATATATATATTATATATATACATATATATATATATATATATAATATATATATATATATATATATATATAATATATATATATGGAAATTGTAATACGCTACAACTGGTCAGGAAAAGTATTTTTCGATTATGGAAAATTTGGACCTTGGGTACTTCTTAGTAGTTTTTTTTTGGATTATAAATAGTATTGTTAATAATTTGTGTAGTTTATTTTTTATAGTAAGTCATTCTGACTAATTAGTTTAGCACTAATATTGGAATAGGCCAGAGTTTGATAGCCTTTCCCTAAGCCAACTTAGGAGATTATATTGAGTATTCACTTAATGTGTTTGCAGTGTATTTGGTCTATATAAATAGATTTTCTGTGGTTTAACTGCAGCTTTTTAATAACATTTTTTAATTTTGTGATAATTTAAATTAAATTAAATTTCCCAGAATATTTCCTAGAGCCATAGGCTAATTTATTGTATACTGTGTGGAGGTTCATTCGGATTATTAAATAGATTTTCTGTATAAAATTAGTCTTTAATAATTGTTATTTTAATATTGTAGTTTTGTGATAATTTAAATTTAAATTAAGTTTCCCAGAGCCATCACTCTAAAGTAGGGCCTACACTTATCAATTTTATATATGCCTAGGCAAGTCAGATATAAGCTTGTCTTAATTTATTTTTATTACTTGTTTAAAGATATTAGCTTTATTTGCTTTTTAGGCTTTAGTGATATTTAAACTGTAGTTGGCAAAATAGTAGGTACAAGTTAGTAAAGTTGATGATAATTTAAAGCATGTATGCTCTGTGTGATAACTGTGGGACTGTGAGAGGTGAATATGTGAATAGTTTCCCTGTTTGTTTTTGAGAATGCAGGAATGTGTTAGTTAAGAAGCAGATGCAACAACTGAGTGAAAATATGAATGAATTGAAGGAAGTTGTATTTGAGTTGAGAAAGGAGGGAAGGGAAGTGTTAAGAAAAAAGTATAGTAGGGATGTCGAGGCGAGGAGGGAGCGGGATACAGGGGTAGACAGGAATAGTGACTCACCTAGGCAGGAAGATGAGAGGGAAAAGGATAAAGTAGTTGGTAATAGGTCTGCAGATGTATACCAGTTTTCATTAAAATTGGAAATGGTTAGGTCTTTGGGTGGCAGAGTTGAAATTGAGTGACCCAGGGTTTTTTTTTTTTTTTTTTTTAATACCGTAAATTAAATTAAATTTTCAATTTTACAGTATGCAGTATGATTTTTTTTCTTCAAATTTTTAGGCAATAGTTCTTAACATCATCATACACTCTAATAGTCTTTTAAACTTGCCTAAAAATATTTTATGAAATTTGGGTAAATTTTGGACAAAAAATGTGTTGTGGGGAAATAATGGACCCTATAAATTTTCTGCACCCTTTTGATCATAGATGGAATAATCATATTTCATTCTAAACTGTTGTTATTTCTCTAGATGTCTTCACTGTTTATTATCAATAAAAATTATTAAAGAACTGATTGACATTTGTATCGAATTCAGATACTTTTGCCAGAAATAAGTCTTCCCATTTCCTCCTGTACCAATGGCCAAGTGAAATAAAAGATTGTACCAATGTTTCTACCCTTTTTGAATATTATATACTGATGAAGTGGATAAACATTGTACCAAGCCCATCAGTGTTTAACCTCCTTGGGAATTTTTTTGAAATGATGAGCCCTCTCTATTACTTGTTTATTGGCAGTACTCCAGATAATAAGTTTTCATTATTCATAATGATGTGTCCACTGTACCAAACTTTCATAGATATTGAACTATTATGAGTTTCAATTTTTAATTAGATAATTGAGTTTATATCAGTATAAAATATTTAAATTCTAAAGTATATATATTTGTTAATTTTTTATAAGTATATATATATATATATATAAAATATTATAATAATAACTTTGTCATTTTGAAACCAGTTTTCTATTTTAGATCAGGCACTTTTTCCACAGCACCCTTGGGGTCAATTATCAGAAGAATAAAAGAACTGATGATACAAAGAAAATAATACAGGATTTTTTCATATATTGCCCCCAAAAAATATATCCCAGAAAGCGATTTTCTGTTCATAACCATTGATAAACTAAAAGTTCTACAAATAATTAATCAAAAAGTTCTTGAAACAAACATAGAGACATGTATTTTTGAAAGTTTTTAGTCATGAACCATTCCTCCATCAAGATTAATTGAGTTATTTGGTCTTCCGGGACATGTTGCCTCTTTTAAAAACACATGTTGTAGTTGCCAACCCAAAATTTGTAAGAACCACTTAAAAACATTTTTTCCCTCAATATTTTGCCATGTGTGTCTAGGATTGAGAACTGCACATTTTTATTTTAACTTTCACTCCACTCTATCTTAAGAAAACTTTCATAAAACTTACATTACAAATTAAATAAGTAATTTTTATTTCAGATGTTTTTTGAAAAGTAGTAAATATGGAAGGGCCTATATAATGTCTGAACAATTCATTGGCAATTCTGTTTCTGTTGAAGTTGGAGGTGGACTGGGATTTTACCAGGGCTATGTTAAAAATGTCAATTCAAATAATCAGCACATCACATTGACAAAAGTTCTCCATAATGGAAAACCCACTAACAAACCAGAGGTTACTATAAAGTGAGTTAATTAATGGTATATTATGTAGCATTAGCTTTATAGTCATTTCATTTTATAGATATTTACTGTTCAAACTTATTATGATTCATATCTATAAATTACAGTCAGTATAATTTAATACATTTTATAAATTGTCCTTTACAGGAATATATAATATATATATATATATATATTATATATATATATATATATATTATATATATTATATATATTATATATATATATATATATATATATATACATTATATATATTGTATTATATAAAAATATATATATATATATATATATATATATATATATATATATATATATATATATATATATATATATATATATTATATACTATATATATATATATTATATAATATATATTTTTATATCTGAAATGGGTGAACTCATCGATGATACGTTCAGAACATAATAAATTAACACTGCAGCACAAAGCCCAAAAAATTAATAGAAATAAATAAATAATATAAATTAATATGAATATGAATATGAAATAAAAACTAATGAAACAAAACTTACGTTTTAGAAAAGGAAAGCAGAATACAAAGCACAATCTGGGCCCATAGAGACCGCACTTATGTTTCCCATAACAAAATACCACCGCTTGGTCACTGTCATGATGTTGAGAGGTTGAGAAGTGATATATAATAGTTGTGCCTCAAACAAAGAACCATGCGATATTTTATGAAATGAAATATGAGATAGATTAAAATAAGTAAACACACATGAAATATGAAAATTCAATATATAATATATTTGACGTTTACGGGAAGTGAAAAAAATTCATGATTACCTTGTTGTTAACGTGCGTTTTTTTTTTTTTTTTATAGCTTTACCAATTTTATTTTACCTAAAGGATATATATAAAAACGGATCTTTCTTTAATTATATTCAGAACTTTCTTTTGTTAATAAAAATTATTTAATATTCAGACATTCATACCTTATTAATATATGTACAGTAATTCACTATCCCATAAATACCTTTTATTCTGGTGCACCTCATTCAAAAAAAATCAAATCCCATAAAATTTTGCTCTATTGATACAAATAGTTAAAATAATTATTCGTTAATGTAAAATGTACAATGTACAAGAAATTCAATTATTTTTAAACAACTTAATAAAAATTAAATATTACGAGTTTTCGTATACTTTAGTTCCAATATCTTTACCGCATTTAGTTTTCAATTTCTTTAAACGTTTTAGAAACACTTTTATAAGCAGTAAAAATGGACACAATTTTTAACATAAATACTGTGAATTGTTTAACACTTTTATATTTATTAGTTCATTGTAAAACCGTTTATCTCGGCTAAAAATTTAGAAACATTAATATCCACGAATCACTAACACAAGGTGTCGTTGTCAATCAATTGCAATTTATTGTTTATAGACTTGAAAAAACTCTCAAAAAGTGATTCAAAGGAAAATTGTTACAAGGGCTTCTTACTCCGTCTCAAGGAGAATGGTTACAGGGCTCCTCACCCCGTCTGATCATTTGGTTCAAGGAGAATTGTTACACGGGCTCCTTACCCCGTTCCTAGAATAAACAAAAATAAACTAACCTATACTATCATTTTACAATCAATGACCTTTAAAAAAAATTTTAAACAAAGTATGTATTTTACTATAGAAATGATTCAAATATCATGTCGACCTACCTCCAGATTGTCCAGAGGCAACTTAAAATTAGATGTAGAACCAAAAATGAGCGCCTGTGCTCAATAAAAAATAGAGTTTGGCGTTGAATCACTAAACTGTCTAAAGAGACACTTCAATACTTAGAATCTAAAGAATAAAAAAAAGAAAAGAGAAAAGGAAGTGGTAACTTTTTTTATTACAATAGTATATTATACTTATATATATATATATAATAGTACTAGTATACCCTATATATACTATATATATATAGTATAGCTATATATATATAGTTATATTATATATATAATATAAAACAGTACTACTATTATATTACTATTATAGTATAGTACTATATATATATATCACTATATATATTTATCTATAGGTATATATATATATATTATATATAATATATTATATAATAACTAATATATATACTACTATATATATATATAATTATATATTATACACTTCATATATATATTAATATATTATACCATAAAATGGGGAAAATCGGTCAAAAATCGCCATTTTTTGTTTTTAATGAATCATGAAAAATCGAAATTTTAGTTACATCTATACTTAATAGTTTTTTCTCACATTTGGAGTTTCCTTAATGTTTTAGGTCGAAAATAATAAAATATCGAAATAAATATTTTTAAAAAATTTCAAATTTCAAAATTCCATTTTCAAAAATATTATCGGGAAAAGCAAGGTAATAATCATCGTCGAGATACTGTCATTAACTATTATTACGTCTGTGCTTGTACTTTGGTCCAAACTAATTTAATTATAATTAAATGTTAGTAGATTTTAATAATGTTATAGTATTAATTTGGAATAGAAAAACACAAGTCAAGTTATATTTTATTAACATTTCGCAAACGTTAATTTTTTCCAAAATTATGAATTTTATTTTCATTGTTTTATACTAAATAAATATTAAAAAAAAGAATTATCATAACAAATTTTAATAATTTCTAATTTAATAATAATAATATTACACACTATTAAGAATATAGGTACTTATATTACGAGTAGACCTACGTATGCACATTTCACGTATACTTGTTGACAAAAAAATTTTACAATATTATCATTTAAATTATGACAAATGAAAATATAATAATTTTTTAATTTAATTTTTAATGATTATTTATTATTATTATTATTATTATTATTATATTATTATTATTATTATATTATTGATTATTATTATTAATAATAATATAACTAATAATAATAATAATAATAATTTAATAATAATAATAATAATATAGATAATTATAAAAATGATGATAATGCAAAGCAGAGATAATAATTATTATTTTTTTTTTTGACTGGTAAATTATTACTCTTAGTTAAATTATGGTTATTATTTTATCATTATATTATTATTTTTATCATTTTTGTACTTATTATTATTATTATTATTATTAGTTATTATTATTAATCATTTGTTAGTAGTGGTAGTAGTATGATTATTATGATTATTGCTATATTTGTCAATAGTTAAATTATAATATTGTAAATTTTTTTTGTCAACCGTTTTACGTGAACATCTGCGTATGTAGGCCTCGCTAATATAAAGTGCCCTATTAATAATTAGATAAAGTCTCCGTGAACATCGTGCGTATCGATAGGCTTACTCGTATATAAAGTTGCTAATTAATAATATAATAATAATAATTAATAATAATAATAATAATAATAATAATAATAAATAGTATAATTTTTGAGCATTTGAGACATTTCCTCATTTACCTTAAGATATAATATTTTTATATGCTAATTTTTATGTCTTTTTTTTATTTATTTTATTATTATTATAATAATAAAATAAATAATAATAATAATAATAATAACGTAAATAATAAATAATAATACATAATAAAATATAATTTATATAATAATACATAATAATAATAATAATAATAATAAAAGAAAATAGGTTATAGAAAACATTAAACAAATTTCTTATAGTCTACCATACATTAAAAATTAGAAAAAAATATTATTGAAAAACTAAAAAAAAATAGACAGTTTTTATACAAGTTCTTATACTGACTGAGTTTCCCTGACGCCGACGATTTTCCCCTGAAATTAGAAAAAATTAACTTTAAAAATAAGTCTTATATTTTAAATTTTTTACATGGAATGTTAAAAATAGACTTCCCAATATGCATCTAAGTCAAAATTGTTCGGATATCTTAATTCTACGAGATCCACCAGGTCTTAGAATTTTTTTTGCAATATAAAAAAAAATTTTTTCCACATTATCTGGAATTGTTACTAGTAGGTGTAAGGTATTTACTTAAATTTTTATATATAGTTAAAATGATATCTTATTTGGCCTACTTAACAAACCTTTCTCGAATTGAATAATCTTTTTAACTTTAAAAAAAAAATATTAACATATATTAGTAAAGTGACCGGTCTCTTCCCCTCCGTGACCGATTTCCCCCATTTTACGGTATAAATAGTATATTATATATATATATATATATATATATACATATATTATATAATATATATATATTATATATATAATAT
Source organism: Trachelipus rathkii (assembly GCA_015478945.1). NCBI lineage: Eukaryota > Metazoa > Arthropoda > Malacostraca > Isopoda > Trachelipodidae > Trachelipus > Trachelipus rathkii. The sequence goes on from JABUQX010001159.1 coordinate 14,286, forward strand.
ATAATAATATATATATAATAATAATATATAATATATATTATATATATATATATATATATATATTATAATATATATAGATATAATATATATTATAATAAGTAATACTTTAAATAAATAAATTTATAAATAAATTAAATATTTAATATATCTATATAATATATATATTTATATAATATTATATATATATATATATATATAGCGGTTGGAAAAAAAACCTATGTTTAAAAAAACCATTTCGTTTTTTTAAAAAAAGAATAACCAATGTTTATGTTTTAAGTATAATTTTTTATGCTATTTTGATGTTTTAATGTAGTTTTTATGGTTTTAATTAAATTTTATCGTGTAATTTAAATCACTACTAAAAACTGTTATACACATGTGCTAACACATATTTTAAAAATTCCTTAATTATTTTCTTTAGCCTCTTAAATTTCAAAATTTCTAGATAACTGTAAAACGTTTTTAAATTAATTATAATTTTTGAGTTTTACATAAACTAATAAAGTAAAAAATAAGAGGGTACATTATAATATATAAACTCTATCTGAAAAAAAAGGCTTACTTTATTATTTTAGCCCCAAAAAATTATTATATTTTGCAATGCACCAAAATATAATTAATGGCCAATTGCGATGTGACGATGATGACAATGTCACTTTATATTTAAACTCTCTTTAAAGGATGACAAATGCGTAATGAAAGCACAAAGAAAATC
>JABUQX010001159.1:20000-44978 GCA_015478945.1 Trachelipus rathkii
TTTGATTTTATAAATTGATAATGAGGAATGTTAGGCATCCTTATGGGATATGAAGTTAAATTATTTATATAAGTCTCTAATTTCATTTCCATGAAGTGTTAGTAAAAAAGATTTTGACATCACAGTATTAGATTAACAAAATTGTACAAAAGATACGTTTGTAAAACATAACAAAATTAGTAAGAAAATTTGGTGAAAATATTAGTAAATTTATAAAAAAAATATGTTTGTAAAACATACAAATTAGTAAGAAAATTTTTTGAAAGCATTAATAAATAGTGTTTGTTATTTGGGAAATGTAATGGTTAAATGTAATGGTAAATGTAATGGTAAATGTAAATGTAAACTGCTGTTAAGAATGGGTTTTGAACTGTATGACAAGGTATAGTTTGACAGTTCTTGTTATTTTTATTAAAAAAACTTGTATACATTGTTCTTTGTTAACTGTAAAGTAATGTTTCTTTAGTTAATGTCATTAATGAACATGTTTTGAGTGTCATGATAAAAATGTATTGATATTAATGGATGTTTTATTATAATACTGTTAATGTGCATGTGTTGGGTTATTTAACATTTTGACTTTTCATTTTTATAATGGTTTTCGTCAAAGTGGTTTGTATGATGAGAAATGTAAGTGTTTGATGGAACATTTCTTGTAATGATTATTGTTCTGTTGGTTATGTTAGTTCGCCGTTAAATTTTAATTATTATAAATTAATTGAATCGTTTTAACGCTATGTGAAAATATTTGTTTAATTGGATCGCTTTTATAAAATACGTTAAAATGATTTTAAAAAAAAATTGGATTTGGGTTATTGGGTCTTTAATAATTATAAAATTATAAAATTATTTTTTTAATTGAAATTTAAAATTAACTTTTAGTTTAATTAATTAAGTTAAAAGTTGTAAACTTTAATATTATTTATTTAAAACTTGGTTAAAATTAATTTATTTAAAATATTAAAATTAATTTCCGATTATTAAATTCTAAAATTAATTAAAATTAAATTTCATTAATACTTTTCATTAATTTGAAAGTAAGAATGCTTAGTCTATTATCTGGGTACTGATGTCTTTTAAACTTTAATTAAAAAGAATTTTTTATAATATAAATAAAAGAATAAGGTTAACTCAAGATTAAAATTAAAATTAAATCAATATAAAGATTAAGATAATTCCGATTATATAATTAATGGTAACTCTAAAGTTAATATTAAAGGGTTATATGGCTTAAAAATAATTCTTGGTTAAATAACGAGTTTTAAGTCGTAACGCTTAATGACTAAATTAATAAAGTTCTGAATGTATTTTTATTATTTGATATAAAACGAAATTTATATTTTCTGTTTTTATATTGTTTTCTTTCTAACATGAAAAATAATTAATAAAAAAATATAATTATACGAAATAATATAATGAAATATGATTTTAACGTATGAGATAATTTTTCAGTTTTTATGATTTTTTATTTAGAATGATATACGGGTCCCTGGGGACAAAAAATTTCCGTAATTTTAAACGCATAATAATTAAAATATATGTAGTATAAAGTATATAGATGTATAATATGTAATATATAGGAATATAAAATGTAAAAATGTTTATAAAAATTTTATATAAAAATATAAATGTATAAAATGTAAAATATGTACCATATAAAATAGTCTATATAAAAATATAAAAGTAAAAAATATATAGATAATAAAACAAATTTATTAAGCAAATTTATTTACAAAAATTTTATACAATTTACTATTTATTGTCTTTGGAGACAAATAGTATAGCTCTAACTTCTTGTGATGTTTTTCAACTTGTCTTTTGTAGCTCAGAGTTGCACCAATCTTTTGTTGAAATTCTTCTTGAAGTTAAAGACTGCAGAGAGTTATATCTTTGTGTTGTTTCTTCTTGTAACTCTTGATGTTACATCCCTCGGACTTCTGAGTTGCTAATGAGGTTCGCACGAAGGATCTCCATTCAGCCGATCTCTTAAGTCTTCAGATGATGAAATGTAGATGTTATAATCATCTTTCAGAAGTTTTTCAGATGAAATTGGCACACTAGTTGAAGGTTGATCACTCCCTCTGGAAGTGGTTGTCAAAGTTCTTCTTAATCCTCCTGTCTGATAGTTAAATAGAGATTGTACCCTTTTTTCAATGAAAAGAGTATCAGGATCTATGTTACAAGAATTACTTAATTCTATGGGATTCTGTCATAATATTTAACTAGAATCCATTTATAAAATTGTTGTAAATTATTTTATAATACATCTAAATAAGTATAATGGAATTCATTGGAAAGATTTGAAGAGAATTATTCTTATTTCATCTTTTTTTGGTACCAATCAGGATTCCATTATATATCTCTTAAACTAAATAGGAAATATTCAATTTCCATTTTGATTAATAATTTCATTTTATGAAATTATTTCTAACTTTTTAAATTTTATTTTCTATTAGTTTTATCTTATGTTTACATGTTTTATTTCTACATGTTCTATGTTTATGTTCACTTTTATTTAAATTCTTATATGAAATTTATTAATATTAATATTTTAAATTAATATTTATTAAATTTTGTTTAGAAACAAGAATATATGTTTCTTAATCTATGTCAGAAGTCAATTTTGTTTTCTATAAAGTTTGGAGAATCTCAATTTTTTCAATTCTTCAAACTTTAACTTCAAATTTTTAATTCTTCAATACCTCAGTTTTTCAATTCTTCTATTTTCAATTTTTTAATTCTGAGGTAGTTTTATGTCTATTTTGGTTAAAACCAAATATTTTTAATACAATTTTGGCTTCTTTCTTCCGATAAGGAATACACTTGTCAGGATTATGAAGCCAAAGCTGAATATTTATTCTAAATAATCAGTGTTGAAATGTTAAAAGTTTCAATGTTTATATTAGTAATCAGGGAAATATTTCTTACACCTGATTTGTTTTTCTTGTAATATAATTATTTAATTATTAATGAATAAGTTCTAATGTTTCAACTTTTCTTTGTTATCATTTCCTGAAAATAAAATGAAATGATTGGTTATTATGACTAGTATTTGGCCAAACATTATCATTTTAATTTTAATGAGTGAGAGGACAACAGCTAGACACTTTTTTGTTGTGTCAAATTTTGCTTTACTGCCTCTTAACACTCCCAAAACAAAATAAAAGTTTCATGTTCTGTTTGTAATTATTTTAATCAAATTGTACTAGTTTGTCCTAGTTGCTTAATTTGTAGTTTAAATCTTAGGTTTGGTCCTATGTTAATGTTTTTCTTTTCATGTATTTTGTAATGTTTTCTTTATATAATACTTGAAAGATTATTTTTGTTATAATATTTCAAGCTAATTGTCTTTAGTAAATTATTACTAGCGGATACAACGGTAAATATGTATATTCAGAAAGTATCCTGAAAGTACCCAAATTAATATGAATTAATTTTCAATATATTTTCTCTTTAAAGAATGTGAGATAATTTGAATTTTTATGAAATATAATTTCTATTTTATAGTTTTCAAAATAAAAATAATCTTCAAAAGGGATCAATTTTCGCGTATATAATTATTTTTGGTATGAAATATATTTTCTAAAAATATAAGGTATTTATTTGAAAACTTTCTAATGTTTTTTCAATAATATTCGTAAAACGAAATATTTTAAAGTATATAATAGTTTTCCTAAAACAATGTCTGAAATAAATTCACTTTAGTGGTCCTCTGGCGGTCCTGTTATTTGATAAGCTTTCCCACAATTTTAAAACTTTTAGTTAATATTAAGTGAAACATTTGAACACATCCGACATTAGTTCTACTAACGAAGAAATTATTAACTATTATATCTATTTTTCCCTAAGATAGACTATTTGTTTCTTTTAGTTAACCATAAATTTTTAACTTATATTTTACTTTTTAACATTATTTTTTTGTTTCATTACATGCGTAATATTAATTTACAGCTGAGGAGAAAATAAGCAAAAATACTAATTTTAAATACTCTTTTGACTAGATGTGATGTTAAGGTTTTAAACCCAGAGATTGGGCTAATACGAATTTATCTATTTTCTTATTATTCCCAGCTCATTTTCTTGTACACAGTTTGGCGTGTAACATTTATTGTCGGCCATGCAAAGCGAAAGGTTGCTAAATAAATTATAGTAATAGATTACATACGCCTAAAGAGTACTGATTTTGTTACCATAAATGAAAGCATATATAATACATATTTAAAAATTTTAGATTAAATGACTTACTTAATATTTTAATAAATCTTTTAATAAATATTTTTAATAAATATTTTAATAAATACCCATTATTATGCTTGAATATTTTAATAAATATTTTCTCATACGTTAATAAACGATTTTCTTACCTACTTATCTGTTTCTAAACAAAAGAAAAGATTATCTTGGAGTCCTCATAGGTAGAAAAAACGGTTTATTCTTTGTTTAAATCTTTTCTTTAGATTAACAATTTAGAATAGTTTTTAGAAGTTATTTGCGAAGAGATGGTTATGTCTGTCCAAAATTGTTATTAGATTCTGATATCTTCTAAAAGTTCTGAAATAACAAGGAATGTCTGGTCGCTTTCCAAATGAGTTCTCTGATCTGGTTTCTGTTTTAGTGTTATTCTTAATAAAGAATTATTAGTAATTTTGTTTTTTTTGTCCAATTTAAGATATGTACAGTACTTTATTACTTTCTTCTAGTATTGTATAAAAAGGATTGAAGGATATTAAGCCTATGATGTTACTAACTTTAAGCACTTTAGGTGTTGGTCCTCTTACAGTTGATAGCAGTTTGGTCTTTCCTTTAGCCTTAAACAGTATTGTACAGATAATTGAAACTCTTCAAACAGTTTTCATTTGGACAGTGATTATGATTAATGTTGTCAATGAAAATTACCAGTAGATGTTCCTCAAAAACGTTTAACAACAAAAATGTAAATCAGCTGGAATTCTGGATAACGGAATCAATAAAGAGATTTTCATCGGAAGTTAATCAATTCTTCCTTATGACGTAGATCTTCTTAATTATGTTGTGATCCAAAATGTCCTTCCAATTTCATTTTGTTAACTTCCTAATGTTTTTTCTATCAGATTTCCTTAATCTGATAGTGTAGTATCTAAATGTAGAATTTAAGGAAAACTGTCTGTATCTTTCTTTTATTTGGAACTGCTGTAATATTCTTGGATAGTTTTAAACCTAACCTTGGTTTCTTTGAAACACTTTGGCTGAACAGAAGGAAATTATTATTTTCTTTCCTTTTACTTATCCTATGAATTATTGTTTAAATAGTAATAATAAAATACTTTTATTATTAATTACTGTTTAAATAACAATAATAAAATACTGCTATTATTAATTACTGTTTAAATAACAATAATAAAATAGTTATTATTAATTACTGTTTGAATAACAAAAATAAAATACTATTATTATTGTTTCATGATTAAGTGCCTTGTGACTTATCATGTTCTTCAAAACTTGTTATAGAAGTTTATCAGTTCCGAAAGATCATAACTTTTAATTAGTTAAAAGCAGTTTTCATTTTCTGAACTTAACGTTCATAGAAGATTTAAGAAATATTTCTAGTTTCTTATAATCTTTGCTTCTATTCATCTTTATAACTCCTGTTGAGTTTTCTTCAAAACTGTGTCCATTAGTCTTTTCAGAATATCTTGTAGGAGTTAAAGACTATAAATGCATTTATAAGTATTGATGTTAATTGTTAATTTTCTAATGGGGTCTTCTTTAAAACTTTGTTCACTTGAGTCTTCATGAAGTTCCATGAAAATCGATGGTTGTGGCGGTAATTAGCCATTACTCTGTAAGCCTTTGTATTCTTAAACTTCTTTAATGATTTGAGCAGTTATTGCTAAACTCTATTGTTTATTTGTCGCAAAATTTGCCAAACATAATAATTTATGAGGATATATTATATCCATCAGCGGAATGGGCTTACATCCAAACCGTAGTGATCGGCCATGACTAGTGGACTAAGTTTGAAGTTTATAAAAACATATTAATATAATTCCGGTTTTTCTACAAACAAGGTGGTAATGTTAATTTATTTTTTATTATTAATTATATTAAGGAAATTTACAGAAATTTTCTATTTACTTCAACTTTTCTTTAAAGTTCTTTTTATTTTTTAAAGTTGACTAAAATCATTCAGAGACATTCGAGTGTCTCAATAGTTTCTATGATATTTAATTTAGTTCTAATCACTTCATAATATAGTAGTTTAATCTTTCTTTTCTAATATTGAAGTGATTAATGATATCTTTAATTTGTACTTCCTTTTAATTTATATATTAAATTGGATTTATTTAATATTTTGTTTTTAAATGTTGTTTCCTCTCCTTAAGAGGATGTTTTATTAAACCTGATTATTGAAAATCTTAGTAAGCATAAAAAAAAGTTAAATTTCTTAATGTAATATTTGATACTTTTCTTATTGAAAATTTGTAATGTTTAATTCGCGATGTTTAATTTAAATTATATGAAAATTGTGCGCAGGTTCGAGACTGTTTAATAGCCCATGTGAATTGTATTCTATGTATTATTAAGCTGTTGTTTGAAGAAGTATAGCATAATTCTTCTTCCTCAGATACTTCTATAATAGAGAGATAATGGTTGTTGGAGTAAATCCAAATGGCTTGGTTCTTCCTGATATAGAACATATGTTATAATAGTATCTGGATATTCTCATCGTTAAATGCTAACATGTTTATTTGGGAATTAATTATGATTGAATCAAATTATAATGCTGAAGAATTCGTTGTTCTATACAGGATCTATTGGAGATCATTATTATGTATCTTCGCCAACAGCTGATAGAAATGATTAAGCAGTATCATGATTATTTATATTGGTAGACATTACGATTAAACAAACCGACAGGATAAAAATTGATCCTCGTTTTATATGGTTATGGGTGGTGCTCGGGATAATTATTTACTGAGTAAATGTAAATGTAAATATTTATTGGTGTAATTTGTAAAGATCACGTTTTCTTGAATAAAACCCTATTTTCGTTATTGGGTTTTTTTCCATCTCCTGGGTTCTATGGAGTGTTTCTTGTAATATCTATCTTCAAATATCTATTCTATCTATAGATAGAGAGGTTTCTTGAGTGGAGCTATTTGTATCCTTCTGTGATATTGTGTTCTTATTGCTCCATCTGTAGTAATTTACAGATTCTTCAATATAAATGATCATGTGAATGGCGAGTCCTTGTATAATTACTAATTTACTGATTCCATTTTTTTTTTGTTTTCGTTTTTGATTTAAATCTTTTTCCATTCCTTACCATCTCTGTAGCAATTTTATGTTCTTTAAAATCCACAGAATTTTTCAACTTTACATATATAGATTTGCCAATTAAATTCATTCAATTATTTAATATAGGAGAGAACTGATATTCTATCTCTATTACTTTCACTGAAGGCTATTGCAAATAATGATTGATCTTCCAAGTGTATTTGAAGTTGATGTTCAATGTTTCCTTATGTTAATTTTGACAAAGATACTTAAAGATTGTTTATATATAAAGATATTATTTTAAAAATTATAAGTATTTATTTTATGTCTATTGTTTACGAGTTAAATCTCATCTAATTAATTAACATTCTCTTTTTCAAATTGCTAAGAGCTTATTTTTAGACTAAATGAGAAGCAAATTACTCATATATTAATAAATATTTTTATAATATTTTCTCCATATTTTATAAATATTTTAATAATAGTTTATAATAAATATATTTAATGAATAATATTTATGCATATTTTAATGAATATTTTAATAAATAATTTCTTTATATTTTTATAAATATTTTCTTTGCTTATTTACTGTTCTAGAGACAACAGAAAGATATTTCGAGTCCTACAGGGTGAAACAACGGTTTATTCTTTGTTTAAATCTTTTCTTTAGATTAACAATTCCTGAATAGTTTCTAGAATTTCTTGCGAAGAGTATCCGGTTTATTCCTTCCAAATTTCTATTTAGAATTCCTGAATATCTTCTAAATTCTGAAATAACAAGGAACTTCTGGTCCTTTTTCACAAATGAGTCTCTACTGTTTCTGTTTTGTGTTCTTATAACAGAATTTTATAATTTTGTCTTTTTTGTCCAAATTTAACACAACCTTTTGACCTTTATCTAACTTTCTGTTCTAGTATTTATAAAGGGATCTGAAGGTTTCTCCTTTTTCTGTTCCTTTATATCTACCCCTATTTTCTGTTGGGTGTTTTCACCTCTTAACCAGTGATAGGCATATTTGGTCTTTCCTTTACCCTTAAACAGATTGTCCAGATCTGATTGAAAGGTAAATATCTTTTACAGTATCTTGGGTCAATGATTATGATTAAATTTGCACAATGAAAACTTACCATGAACCTAATGGTTCCTCAAAAACGTTTAACAACAAAAATGTAAATCAGCTGGAATTCTGGATAACGGAATCAATAAAGAGATTTTCATCGGAAGTTAATCAATTCTTCCTTATGACGTAGATCTTCTTAATTATGTTGTGATCCAAAATGTCCTTCCAATTTCATTTTGTTAACTTCCTAATGTTTTTTCTATCAGATTTCCTTAATCTGATAGTGTAGTATCTAAATGTAGAATTTAAGGAAAACTGTCTGTATCTTTCTTTTATTTGGAACTGCTGTAATATTCTTGGATAGTTTTAAACCTAACCTTGGTTTCTTTGAAACACTTTGGCTGAACAGAAGGAAATTATTATTTTCTTTCCTTTTACTTATCCTATGAATTATTGTTTAAATAGTAATAATAAAATACTTTTATTATTAATTACTGTTTAAATAACAATAATAAAATACTGCTATTATTAATTACTGTTTAAATAACAATAATAAAATAGTTATTATTAATTACTGTTTGAATAACAAAAATAAAATACTATTATTATTGTTTCATGATTAAGTGCCTTGTGACTTATCATGTTCTTCAAAACTTGTTATAGAAGTTTATCAGTTCCGAAAGATCATAACTTTTAATTAGTTAAAAGCAGTTTTCATTTTCTGAACTTAACGTTCATAGAAGATTTAAGAAATATTTCTAGTTTCTTATAATCTTTGCTTCTATTCATCTTTATAACTCCTGTTGAGTTTTCTTCAAAACTGTGTCCATTAGTCTTTTCAGAATATCTTGTAGGAGTTAAAGACTATAAATGCATTTATAAGTATTGATGTTAATTGTTAATTTTCTAATGGGGTCTTCTTTAAAACTTTGTTCACTTGAGTCTTCATGAAGTTCCATGAAAATCGATGGTTGTGGCGGTAATTAGCCATTACTCTGTAAGCCTTTGTATTCTTAAACTTCTTTAATGATTTGAGCAGTTTTGCTAAACTCTTTGGTTTATTTGTGCAAATTTGCCAAACATAATAATTTGTGAGGATATATTATATCCATCATTCTTTGTCCTTAAAATATATGAGCTTAATTTTTTCCAACTATTGACTAAGTTTGAGTTTATAAGCTACATATTAAAATATATTTCCGGTCTTTTCTTACAAAAAGGCTGGTAATTTAATTTATTTATTTAAAATTATTAATTATATAAGGAAAATTATCACAGAAAATTTTTCTATCAGACTCAACTTTTCTTTAAAGTTCTTTTTAATTTTTTAAAGTCTGCTAAAATAATTCAGAGAACATTTCAGTGTCTCAATAGTTTCTATGATATTTAATTTAGTTCTAATCACTTCATTATATATATTAATCTTTTCTTTTCTAATATTGGAAGTGATTAATGATTCTTTTAATTTGTACCTTCTTTTAATTTATTATAAGTTGGATTTATTTAAATCTTTGTTTTTAAATGTTGTTTCCTCTCCTTAAGAGGATGTTTTATTAAACCTATTGTTTTTTCATAGTTTTAAATAAAAACAAGTTAATTTCTTTAATGTATTTGTACTTTTCTTTTGAAAATTTGTACTGTTTAAATTCCATGTTTATTTAAATTTATGAAATTTGTTTACAGCGAAAGAAGTGGTTTCTGTCCTATCCTTCCCGCCTGTTTGTATTCTTGTATTATTTAACTGTTGTTTGAAGGAAGTATAGCCATATCTTCCTCTTCTTCCTCAGATACTTCTATAATAGGAGATAATGGTGTTGGATAAAATCCAAATGCTTGTTCTTCTGATTCATAGAAACCATATGGGTTATGAATAATATCTGGATCATTCTCATCGTTAAAATGCCCTAACATGTTTATTGGGGAATTAATTTCACTTGAAAATCCCAAAATATAATCTGAAAATTCCTGTTGTTCTAACAGGTCTATTGGAGAAACATCATTATCTGTATCTTCCCAACAATCTGATTGTATACAATGATTAAGCATATCATGATTATTATAATTTGGTAGCACATTACCATTAAACAAACCAGGATAAAATTGATCTCTGGGTGCCATGCTTAATGGGTGGTGCTGGATATTGTTTATATCGTTTACACTGAAATTATTTATTGGTGTATAATTGTTATTATAGTTTTCTTGAATAAAACCCCTATTTTCGTTTATTGGGTTCATTCTTTCCATCTCCCTGGGTTCTATGGAGTTTTCTTGTAAATAATCATCTTCAATATCTATTATCTCTATAGATAGAAGTTTCTTGAGTGGCTATTTGGTATCCTTCCTGTGGATATTGTGTTTCATTATTGCTCCATCTGTAGTAATTTACAGATTCTTCAATATTAATGTATGTGAATGCGAGTCCTTGTATAATTCTATTTACTTCATTTTTTCTTTGTTTTTCTTTTTTCCATTTATCTTCATTTGCATAAGCTTTCTCTATTATATTATAAAAGAATAAAATGAAAAATATTATTAACACTATCATTATATTAAATTTGTTAATTAAAATCTATTCAATTATTTAATTAGGAAGGAATAATATTCCTATCTCTATTATTTTTCTGAAACTATTTAAAATTATTTGAACTTTTCTAAAATTTATTTGAAGTTCATTTCCAATGTCTTCATCATTTAAATTTTTCCAAAAATATTTAAAGTTGTTTTTTATAAGATTTATTTTCAAAAAATTCCTAAGTTATTTATTTATGTCTATTGTTTAATTAATCTCATCTATAATTATTCTCTTTTTCAAAATTGCTAAGGCTTATTTTTACCTAAATGAAAGCATTTTCATCTCATATTTTAATAAATATTTTTATAAATATTTTCTCATATTTTAATAAATATTTTAATAAATATTTTAATAAATATTTTAATGAATATTTTAATAAATATTTTAATGAATATTTTAATAAATATTTTCTCATATGTTAATAAATATTTTCTTTGCTTATTTCTGTTTCTAAACAAAAGAAAAGATTATCTTCGAGTCCTCACAGGTAGAAACCAAACGGTTTATTCTTTGTTTAAATCTTTTCTTTAGATTAACAATTCCTGAATAGTTTCTAGAATTTCTTGCGAAGAGTATCCGGTTTATTCCTTCCAAATTTCTATTTAGAATTCCTGAATATCTTCTAAATTCTGAAATAACAAGGAACTTCTGGTCCTTTTTCACAAATGAGTCTCTACTGTTTCTGTTTTGTGTTCTTATAACAGAATTTTATAATTTTGTCTTTTTTGTCCAAATTTAACACAACCTTTTGACCTTTATCTAACTTTCTGTTCTAGTATTTATAAAGTATTTATAAGGAGTCGTTAAGGTTTCCTTGTTCTTGTGTATCTGTTATATTTATTCCGTTTGTGATTTCCTATGTTTCTGTTGGGGGTTGTGTTATCACTCTCTTAAAGCTCAGTGTATATTTAGGGATATTGTTTTGGTTGGTGTTGTCTTCGCCTTTTACGCTGCTTAAACAGATTGTCGCATGATTTCGTGATTAGAAAGGTAGAATTAGTTTCATTTACATTGGGTATCTTGGGGGCTGTCAATTGATTTGTTATGTGGATTTATAATTTGTTTGGTTGTGCACAATGGAATGAACTTTATCTCAGTGAACCTAGTATGGTGTTTCCTCAACAAACGTTTTATTACCAATAAAAATTAGTGTGAAATGCTAGTCTGAGAGATTCTGGATTTAACTGGAATTAATAAAGAGATTTTTTTCATGCGGAAGTTGTAATCTATGTTGCTTTCCTGATGACGTGAGGATCTGTCGTTATGATTTTGTGGATGCCAAAATGTTCCTTTTGTGGTTTTTCTATATTTTCTATTTGTTATACTTGCTAATAGTGTTTTTTCTATTTTTCGTTTAGATTTTCCTTAAGTCTGTGGATTGATGTTGTATTAATTCTTATAAAGTGTAGATATTTAAAGGTGAGAAACTGTCTGGTAATCTTTGTGTGTATTGTGAACTAGTGGCTAGTAATATATTCTTGATTAGTTTGAGTAACTCTAACCTTTGGGTTTGTTCTTTGAAATCTACTTTGCTGAATCTAGCAAAGGAATAAATTTCATTAATTTGTTTTCTTTCCTTGTTTACTTTTTATCCTATGAATATTTGTTTATAATAGTAATGAATTATAGAATAATCGTTATATTTTTGGATTAATTCTGTTTAAATAACGATATTATATTAAAATACGCTATTGGATTTAATTACTGTTTAATTGAACATTTATTATTTGTTAAAATAGGAGTGATTAGTTTTTCTGAGATTGTGTTACTGTTTGAAGACATATAAATAAAAGACTATTTGATTGTTATTTTATATTAGAGTGAGGGAGGTTATAGTATTATATATGTTTTATCTATATTTTATGTAGTAGTATATTAGGTATATATAGTATATTTATTATAGTCAACTTACTAAGCAAATAGAGTGTTTGTAGATTGAGTTTATATTATTATTTTGTTATATTAGTGTGTTTTGTTTTAGGGCGTGTTAGTACAAGTTGGTGGTTCAGGTGTTCATTCCTGTTCAGTAATATTTATGTTAATGCTGCGATCAAAATTTTTTGATATCCTTATCATTAATCTCTCTAATTTATGAATTATTTATATTTAATAATAATAATTATATTTGAAAATAAACAGATTAATAATTAATGGAATTATATAATAAATAATAATATAATAATTTAATTAATGATGTAATTAAATTAATAATAATAGAGATAATAATTATATTTATTATGTAATATATATTTTTGTGGTTTTGTTTTGATATTAAATTTTTAGGTAAAGTAATTGTATATAATATATTTTTTGAATAATAGTTTGCAATAATAATAATGAAATTTAATGAATATATATAATTTTGTAGGGATATTACAAAATTTTACTATCAATCTTTCATCATTTTATCATATCATTGTTTTCAAAAGAATAATATAATTTAATGGGGTGTTGCTTAAATTACAAATTAATAATTGAAATTAATTAGCATATATAATTAATCGAGAGATTATGATATTATGGAGATGTGAGAGTATAATTTTGTTAAGAATGGATAGTTTAAGAATTAGTGAGATAAGTATATAATTGATAATGAGTGTAGATTACATGTTTGTGTCCATATCGATTTCTTTAGGTTGTCAAGTTGCTTGTTGCTTTGTCATATATGTATTATTGTGAAGATATTTAGACCAGTGTGACTAATTGTTTATACGTTTCCAAGTTTGGGCAGATGTATACAAATTTGTTCGTACCGTTTCGAGTTATGGAATGTATTGATCTTTTGGATGGTAGAAATTAGTTATATAAGATTATTAGTTTTTATATGGATTGTCATTTTGATAGTTGATTGGAGACTTTTCTAATAATTCAGAATTTTCCTTCTCTCAACTAAATCTTTCTCTCTGCGCTATTTTAAACCATAGTTGCGTATCGTGCTTGTCGTCTTGGTGTGCTCTGATTTCATGGCTAGAGAACGAGTGGCGTATCTTTTTTGTGGTTTGCGTGCGAAATATATTTGGCTCTGTGTTTCTCGCAACACCTCTGCCAATTTTCATTCAACTGAGAATATCGTTTGGCAGTTGGTGATTATGCGCGTTGCCGATTCGTAGTTGAGCAAAGTTGGCCTTGCCAGGTCAACTAAATATGTGACAACTTCTCTGTTCGTGCTCACTTGTACAAATTCTTTCTGGCCTCTTTCAAAAAACATCTCCTCTAGAAACTTCTGTAAATCTTCCTTCCTCTGATGGTTTCTGTTTTATTTTCTGCCCTTCCAACTGAAAAGCTCAATCTCTTCGGTCCCTCATCTATTTTCCACTAACTCATACTCCTAGACTAGTCTGGCTATTATCTCTTTTCACCTCCTTCCTTCTCCTCATCAAGGTGTTCCATTTTCTTTTGCCTTGTTGATTTACATTGATCGTGGTGCATAGGTTCACCTGGAAAATTCTATGAAAGATAATAGGAATGATCCGGTGGCCCAGAATGGGAATTTTTTTTTCCTCCGCGCCAATGTTTTTGTAAGTGGATGTGCTTCTTGTGCTGTATTCCCTGTTTGCCCCTTCGTATTTCAAACTATTAACTCTCTATTGTTCTCTTAATACTTTAAGGCACTTTTCCTCAGTGTTGAAGCTCGCATCATGTCCAAACTGCTATTCAGAAAAAAAAAGGAACAGCCGCTTCTGTATTCCATATCTACTTATCTTTTGCGCTAATATGCTCTTCACGTTATTCTATCGTAAGATCTTCTGAAACCCTTCTCAAACTCTCACTTCTTATACTTAGACTATCTGGAAACTCATTCCTCTTTCCGATAGCCAGTTACGTTTTTTGCTTTCAGGCTCGATGGTTCTCTGGCGATATATTCTATTTCCTATCTAATGATTTATGGTTTTCAGCTCTTTGGAACTACCCGAATTCTGCTTTTGCTGCTTTGACATTATCTTCAGGAAGTAGGAGGGATCTTGCAAACAATGGAGGTATGGCTACGCGTCACTTGCCTCTAAGCTCGTCCCTTTCTTTGGATTTCCTCTTTATCTTTGCTTACTTATATGTCTAGCTTTCTTTCAATTCTCTAAATATCGGCTGTTGTGTTTGGATTGGGGCCGACTTCTTCTTCTTTCTGTCAATAGTGGTGTTCCTCAGGGTTCTTGTCTTATCTCCTACTTAAATCCTACTTTTTTTCTATTTCAATTGAATCTTCCTCAATCTCTATGCACATCTAAACTTCTTTTCTAATTCCACTCCATATACGCAGTGGGGTCGTGGTGATTGATCTGTGACTGTCGCTTCATTCTTCTAAGCTTCAATGTTCAGTTCGTGCTTACCTGCTTCTAGCTTCTAGACATTGCCTTTTCTCCGTCTTAATCTTGCCATATTTTAGTTGCTCGGCTGATTCTGAGAGAGTATTCGAGATTTCCGATGGGGGGTTCGTTTCGAATCTTGTTGAATATTTCATTCTTTTAAAAATAACCACCATATTAGGACGGGTATATTATACTCCATTTAAGACGTATTCTAAACTTCCTATCTCTTCAACGTTCCTCGTCTCTCTGTTGACAATATAAACATCCTTGGCCTTAACATATTAAACAAAAAAAATGTCTTTGAATAAATTCACCTATCTTTGTACGGTTGCTAGGTTTTTTGGCGGTTCATCAAAGAAATGAGGCGTTGTGGAGTTTCCTTGTAGGAGGCTTCGCGAAGACTTTTTTGTTCTCTCTATGATCCAGACTATTATCAAGGGTCTCATCGCTTCCTTGGGGAGTACTGTTCTCTATTCTGGGGAGGGGCTCTGGTTTCACTTCACAAGGCTTTTGGATAGGGTCGAAGTTCAAAGCCGCAAAAGGACTTAATAAACTGTTATGTTGGTGTTTTATCCAGGAATGGCAATTTTGGTGATTTTTTTGATTTTTAAAAAAAAAATCAATTTGTGATTTTTTGATTTTTTTTGATATTTTTGATTTTTTGGATTCGTAACGTCACGCGAAATATAATTTGCAAGTTACAAATTATATATCGCGTGACCTTACGAATCTGAAAAAATAGAAAAAAATCAAAAAAATCACATTGATTTTAAAAAAAAAAATCAAAAAAATCACCAAATAATCTGCCATCTCCTGTTTTATCTCTATTCTATAGGCACCCCAGCGGCAAGTGCTAGAGAGAACTTATTATTTGCATACCTCCACTTTTACGACGCCCTCGTAGCACAAGGAGTGCTGTATCTGTGTTGATATTTGTGTTGATGTTGGTAACTCCAGGCTAGTTCGCTGCGGTGCTACCTTCTTTCCCGCCATCTCTGTTCTGTGGAATTTAATCTCCCTCACTTTAAAGCAGGGATGGCATTTATGGTAATTTTTTGATTTTTTTTAAAAAAATCAATTTGTGATTTTTTTGAATTTTTTTATTTTTTTTTATTTTTTCAGATTCGTAACGTCACGCGATATATAATTTGTAACCTGCAAATTATATTTCGCGTGACATTACAAATCAAAAAAATCAAAAATATCAAAAAAATCAAAAAAATCACAAATTGATTTTTTTTAAAAAAATCAAAAAAATCACCAAAATTGCCATCCCTGCTTTAAAGCCTGCGTCTGTGCTCATCTGCGTAATTTGAGCAGGGCATAACCATATGAAGGATAGAAAAGTAAAAGGTAAAATTCCGAGTCCCTTCAGATATATATATATATCAGGGTTGGGTTCAAGTACATTTTTTCAAGTACAAGTACAAGTACAAGTACTCTAGAATTGTTCAAGTACAAGTACAAGTAGCAAGTTACTCTAGAATGTTGTTCAAGTCAGAGTATCAGAGTACAAGTACATGTATGCAAGTACAGAGTATCAAGTACTTATGTGAACGTTGCAATATATTATATGAATATATATATATAACTATTATATATATACATATATATATATAATATATATATATATAATATATATATATATATATATATATAATATATATATATATATATATATATATATATATATATATATATATATATATATAAATAATGTATATATATATATATATATATATATATATATAGGCTATATATATATATATATTATATATCTCATATATATATAAATCCACCATTTATCACCCCCCCCCCAAACCACCCAATCTTAATCTCCCCCAAGACTGAGGCAAGTGCGTAACAATATACCGGAAACATAAAGAAATAGTTAGAAGAATATAAGCAAGTTAAAAAAAGAAAGCCCAGAACTTACGCGCCCCCTTTATATAATTGAGTGAAACTTCGTCGGTCGTCAGAAAAATCCAAACCCTAGAGCTCCACGGGGAGCCGGCGATGTGACGCCTCAACTAATGAACCTTATCGTCAATGCGGGGTTCATCGCCCTTGGCCCAGGTGGCATACAACCGATGACCGTGCCCCCTCACAAAAACCCACCATTCACACCTGTTATGCACCTTTCTTCTCGGCCTCTGCCAAGCTCACATTTCTCTCTTCCAAGCATTCCTAACTGACTCATTCCATCTTTTTCTTGGTCTTCCCACCGGTCGATTCCCAACACTTACCACTATACATCTGTTTAAAAACCGACTCGTCTGTTCATCCATCCTTTCAGCATGACCAAACCATCTCAACGGTCTTTCATTTATTCTCTCAAATTTACCGCCAAATCTCCACACCAAACACTCTCTAATACGTTCACATTCCTCAATTTATCATTTCTTTTCACACCTAAACACGTCCACAAGATTGTCCATCTGAACCACATTGTAATTAGGAGTTCTATACTCTTAATGCCAAAACCCTATAGTCCCCACTACTATGACATAACACTGGGAAACATACCCTCATGTAAGACGCTAGCGCACTCAACCTTAGTCCCTTAACATCCACCGAACGATTAAACTGCACGCAGCCACCTGTAAGTGCGCATTCACAAATTGTCCAACGTACACTCTGCATGCATCCGCCTCCTTTTTCATCAACTCAATATTCCTTAAATATTTAATTAGTTACACTTTTTCCAGCTGCTCACCATCTAACAAACTTCACACCGAGGACTGTCCCACTCGACAAAACCAATAACCTTACTCTTTATCTAACGTTTACTTCAAACCTCTTTCTTTACACAGCCCTACTCAAATCTCTCTTACCAGTCCTTCTCAAAACTCTCTTCAGATTCGTCCCGCGCACAGACAAAACCAAATCATCCTCATATAAATAGGCAGGGAATCCTCCACTCTCTTTCATTCTCCATCATTCTAACTCTATCCATTGTCACCCTACCTCTAATTCTTTCATAACCTCGTCCATATACAGATTGTGATTGCGCCAAGGAGAACCATACCTACATCCCATCTCTCACTCTCGCTGTTATTTCTTAAAATACACTTTCGACAGTTATGTCTATTATTCTTACACACGCTTACTATTCGTCAATACATTACTTGTTGATTATAATTCGGAATCTTACCTACCTATACACCAATATCAACTACACCGTGCCATAGATTCCTATTAATCACCTGATTATACGCCTGTTGCAATCTAATAAATCTCAAAATACAATTATTCTTCCTGCCTCCTCGATTATCCTAATCATTTGTGTTAATGTCAGAAATTTGAATCCACACATCATCTACCATTCCTAAAGCGCACCTTATTCTTCCCCAAATTAGTTCTTTACTCATTCGACGCACTCTTCGACCAAAATATCAGCATATTATCTTCCTACAGTACACTCAATAAAACTAATTACCCTATAATACTTAGTTACCTTTTTCCCCTTACCCTTTATATAAGGTACTATTACTGATCTCCTCCAACCCTTCGGAACTATATCCTCCATAATACGTTTTGTATACACTTCCAAAAATCCAACGAAATCACCATCTCGCTAATATATATAATAGTATAATAATTATATATATATAATATATATATATATATATATATATATATATATATATATATATATAAATATATTATATATATATATATAATATATATATATAATATATAATATATATATATATATAATATATATAATATTATATATATATATAATATTATATAAGATATATAATTTGGTTTTGTGAGGTGAATCTGAAGAGAGTTTGAGAGGATTTATAAAAGATTTGGAGGGTGTGGTAAAAGGATGGGTTTGAAAGTAAACGTAGATAAGAGTAAGGTTATGGTTATGAGTGAGGAACAGTCCTCGGTGTGAAGTTATGCTAGATGGTTAGCAGCTGGAAAATGTGACTGAGTTTAAATATTTAGGATATAGTAAAATTGATATGTGGATCGAAATGGAAAAAGCGGATTATCGCGCGAGTGGAGTAGGTAAGTTTGTGAATTGCAGAAGGAGGCTGGTGCAAATTTAAAATCCTTGGTGGAACTCTAAAGAGACTAATCTTGAGTGCGCTAGTGTCTTGCGTGATGGTAAAGTTGTTACCTGTGTTAATGTATAGTAGTAAGACTATGGTCTGGAATATATAGTTATAGATCTAAAGTTACAATGTGTTCAGAATGACAATCTTTAGGGGAGTGTAGGTGTGAGAAGAATTGATAAAATTGGAGGAATGAATGAACGTATAGCAGAGTTGTATGGTATGAAAAAAGGGGATAATGAGAGAATAAATGAAAGTATGTTTAGATGGTTTGGTCATGTGGAAAAGGTTTTATGAGGGTGTATGGTTGTGGCCCACCTGGGCCAAGGGATGAACCCCACATTGGCGAGATGCCATAGTGAGGGTCCGTGCGGTCCCGTGAAGCTCTAAGTGGATTTTTCTGGTGGCGGTCGAGTGTCCCACTAATAGTTATCAAAAGGGTAGGTAAGGCGGGCTTTCTTTTTCGACTTGTGTCATACTTTTTCCTACTACTTTTCTGTTTTCTGGTACACATGTTACCCACCATACCCTCCAGTCTTGGGGAAAAAAATGGTTGATGATATATATAATATATATATATACTATATATTATATAATATAATATATATAATAGTAATATATTATATATATAACTATATAAATATATATATATATAATGTATATATATATAATATATATATATATATATAATATATATATATAATATATATAATATATATATATAATATATATTATATATATATAATATATATATATATATATATATAATATATGAATATATATATATAGTATACTATATATATATATATATAATATATATATATAGTATATATATATATATATATTAATATATATATATATATATATAATATAATATTATATATATATATACATTGACATACTTTAGCATTCATAAATGGATAATTTATTTGAATACATTTATAAAAAAAAAATAAAAAATAATAATATCATAATATAATAAAAAAAATAAAAAGTAAAATAAAGAAAAATATTGGCAAGTTAAAAAATGCCAAAAGTACTTGCAAATACCAAGCAACAAGTATCAAGTACAAAAGGCTCAAGTACAAGTACATAGTACAAGTACACTGGGTTTTAGAACTGCAAGTACAAGTACAAGTACGAAGTACTACCAAAATAAATGTAATACTCCAAAAAATGTACTTAGGTACAAGTACTTGTACTTGAAAACCTCCACCCTGTATATATATTATATATAGTATATATATATAATATTATATATATAGTATATATATATATAATAGAACTATATAATATATATAATATATATTAAAATATATATATAATAATATATATATATAATATATATATATATATTATATATTTATAAGTATATATATATATAAATATATATAATATAATATATTAATATATATATATATAATATATATATTATATATATATATATATTATATATAATCGGGAGTGAGTTGGCAAAAATAATTCGGGAGTGAGTTGGCACAATAATTCGTGAGTGAGTTGGCACAATTAATTAGGGAGTGAGTTGGTCTAAAAATAATTCGGGAGTGAGTTGGCAAGATAATTCGGGAGTGAGTTGGCACAATAAGTGTTGGGATGAGTTGGCCACAAATAATTCGGAGAGTGATGAAGAGTGGCAGCAGATAGATTCGGAGTGATTGGCAACAAATAATTCGGGTGAGTTAGCAGCAATAATCGGGAGTGAGTTGGCAGCATATATTCGGGAGTTAAGTTGGGGCACAATAATTCGGGATGTGAGTTGGCACAATAAATTTGTGAGTGAGTTGGCACAATAATTCGGGAGTGAGTTGCACAAATTAATTCCGGGATGAGTTGAACACATAAATTCGGGAGGGAAGTTGGCACAATAATCGGGAGTGAGTTGGCACAATAATCGGGAGTGAGTTGGCATCATAATTCGGGAGTGAGTTCACAATAATTCGGGGAGTGAGTTCACATATAACGGGAGTGAGTTGGCATAATAATTTGGGAGTGAGTTTGGCACAATAATTTGGGAGTGAGTTGGCACAATAATTTGGGAGTGAGTTGGCAACAATAATTCGGTGAGTGAGTTGGCACAATAGATTTGGGAGTTGAGTTGGCACAATAATTCGGGAGTGAGTTGGCACAATAATTCGTGAGTGAGTTGGCACAATAATTCGGGAGTGAGTTGGCACAATAATTCGGGAGTGAGTTGGCACAATAATTCGGGAGTGAGTTGGCACAATAATTCGGGAGTGAGTTGGCACACTAATTTGGGAGTGAGTTGGCACAATAATTCGGGAGTGAGTTGGCACAATAATTCGGGAGTGAGTTGGCACAATAATTCGGGAGTGAGTTGGCACAATATTTCGGGAGTGAGTTGGCACAAAAATACGGGAGTGAGTTGGCACACAATAATTCGGGAGTGAGTTGCACAATAATTCGGGAGTGAGTTGGCAAGCAATGAATCGTGGAAGTGGGTTGGCACAACTTTCGGAGTGAGTTGGCAACAAAGAATTACGATAACCAAACCGATTATCATCCATATACCCTTTCCACATGACCAAACCATCTCAATTGTACTCTCGTTTATTCTCTCATACTTTTGAGCGCACTACACCTCCTCCTTGAATAGGGCTTTGACTGTGAGTGGTGATGACAACTGTAAAAAAAAAAAACTTAGGTGGGCAGATATGTGGCAAATGAACTAAATCCCCTACTCACCCCATCCAAAACATCATTCAGATTATCCCAGAAAATCACACTCTTCAACATTACCCTCAGATGGACCATACATGTCGGCAACACACGACTTACTTTTGACACTATTCAAACTTAAAATTTAACCTTTAGAATCTAGCACTCACACACTCAAAATCTACCATAGCTCTCTACCACAAGTCACTCATCAAAATTGAAAATCTTTCTATCCCTCTCTCATTCCTTTCCAAACCAACACAAACACATTTCACTCCAGAGCCAACTCATTTTTCACCGTTTCCTTCCATCTTGTTTCAGTCACAGCGAGCAAATCAAATTGCCCTTTCTAAATACATCCATGCCCTCTCTCTCTCCTCTTCTCCTCACATTTATTCCTCTGACATTCCATTATCCATACGAATTAATACATTTTCGTCGAAAGATAGAACGCAACTTAAGCGATTACGACCTCTCCTGAACCATGATTTAGCATTCCCTGGCAAAAGATATGTGGTAGTGGGCAGCCAACCTAACTACCACCATCCTTTAGTTGCCTTCTACGACACCCGCAGGACATATTCGAATCTCGGCATTTTTCTCGCCCAACACATAGGGAATATAAGGATAGGGATGTCCTGTAAGATGTTGTCTAGAAGAGGCGGGTGGATAATAGAGTAAGTGTATTGATATGTGGATAATAAGATGTGCCTCAAGTTTGTCTGGAGGATGAGTGTGGATAATGAACGCAGAACAGAAAGTGCGAACACATTAGGCACATTGGAATGTCATATTACATACATAATACAAAATGGATATATATATTATATAATATATATATTATAATATTATTTATATATAATATATATAATATATATACTATTATATATATATATAAATATATACATATATATATATAATATATATAATATATTATATATAGTATTATTGAGTTTAAATATTATCGCAAAATTCTTAATAATTGTTAATTAATCGCGGCAAAAATAATCGCTGAAAATTGCCGATGACGATGACGATTGAACAAAAATAGGCCGAATTTTGCCGTATACGATAATGCATCGTCCCATACTGAATTATATATAATATATATATTATATATATAATATATATATATATATATAAATAATATATATTAATAGTATATATAATTAATATATAGATATATATATACTATATATATATATATATATTATATATATATATATATATATATATATATATATATATATATATTGGAAAATTTTATCTACCTTTAATGAAGGTCTAGTAGTTGTTTTTCACCTGTGAATGGTTTTCCACTCACGCAAAGGTTTTTTCTTAATTCGTTCCAAGGTCCCGTGCAAATTGAACTGAACTTGACTTCTAAAGAGATCGTGTGGCACTGAATGTCTCAAAAGACTTCCTTGGTACGGAAGACCTCTTCCCTCATCCATCCTTTCACATCCGGATTGAGAAAGGTGGTTGTGGAGTCAATTTCGCCAATGGTTGTTGAATAGACTTTTTCTCTTTTCAACTTTGGTTTATAGAATGAAACGCTCGTCTTTACACGATTTTTATTTGTCCCACACAATCAAAAAAGTCCATAAAAAACATATCCAAAAAAACCTGTTCGAATAAACCAGACTAGAAATATAAAATACAAATATTAAATATAAACAAATTAAATAATTATGATATAATTATTTAATCAATTGTTAATTATATAAATAATATTTAATAATAAAGTTTCTGAACTATGACTTTATAATAATTACTATTATCTTCAATTAATAAAATTATATAGATTAATATATTTCATGACTTATTAACTCAACTTATATGATATACTAATATAGACTAAAATATATTTCAACTAAAAAACATTAAATTTAATATAAAGTTAATAAAGTAAATAATTATAATTAATTTTTTTTTTAACAATTTATTTATTTATTTTTTTATAATTTTCACCATTTATTGTTCAAAACAATATTATTTAAGATGAGTTAACGCAGTATAAAACAGTTATATTACATTACGAAAAATTATGTGTGATATATTTAATTAAATATAAAACAAAATATAATTCTTTAAAACAATAAGAATAATAAAATAACAGAAAAATAAAGCAAACTTTAAAACAACCATAAAAATATTTTCAATAAAAAATCATAAAAGATTATTATTATTATTATTATTATTATTATTATTATTATTATTATTATTATTATTATTATTATTATTATTATTATTATTATTATTATTATTATTATTATTATTATTATTATTATTATATTAATTATTATTTCATTAAAAAAAAATATTATTAATTATTACTAGTTTAAATATATTATTATATCGTTATTACAATAATATATAATATTTATTTACAATTATGTTTAATCATATATTATTATTCTCTATATTATTATATATTATATTAGTTTATTATTATTTATTAATAAAATCAAATTATTATTATTATTATTATTATTATTATTATTAATTAATAATTATTATTATTATTGTAATCTTAATAATATTATTATTATTGTTTATTTTCATTTATTATTAATCATTAATTATTATTATCAATAATCTTCATTATTATTTATTATTAATTATTAATTATTGATATTATTATTAAATTATTATTAAAATTATTATTGTTATTTCCGTTTTATTATGATAGTGATTTTTATTATTGATTATTATAAATTTTACTATTATTTATATCAATAATATATTATTTTTTTATTAATATTCTATTATTATACGTTATTATAATTTTATAATTATCTTGTTATTATTATTATATTATTATTATTATTAATTTTTTTATTATTATTATTATTATTACATATTATTATTATTATTATTAATTATTTATTATTATTATTATTATTATTATTATTATTATTATTAATAATATCTATTATTATTATATATTATTATTATTATGAGCTGATTATTGATATTATTACTATTAATTATTATATCAATAATGTAATACTAAT
>JABUQX010001160.1:0-2500 GCA_015478945.1 Trachelipus rathkii
AAGAAGGTCGGGTCCTCGGCTCCCCGCGAGAGACCCGACTCTTTGCATCTTTGCGTTTTACCCTTGGGGTTTTCTTTAGTAAAAAAATAATTTTTTTTTCATAACAAATTTCACACGCTTGATCCATATATGTTTATTAGTTTTCGCTTGTAACTTATCGTAGTTTTGGAGATATTAAAAAAATCATTTCCATTCAATTTCTTACGCTTATTCCATAATGTTATTAGTTTTCTGTCTATCTTAATTTAGAGATATCATGCAGAGTACTTTTTTTTTTTTTTTTTTTTTTTTTTTTTTTTTTTTTTTTTTTTTTTTTTAAGTTATAACACGCTCACGGCAAAGCCGCTATTAAGAGGGGTGTTACACTCACAAAATTTCCCCTAAGCAAATTACGCAGAATGACAAGAGCGAGCCTTAAAGTGAGGAGATTAAATGCAGTAGGAAACACAGAAGAATGGAAGAGAATTCCACAACAGAGGTGGCAGGAAAAAAGGAGGCACCGCAGCGAACTGTCTGGAGTTGCTAACATCAACACAAACTCATGTGCCGACACAGACCCCTTAGTGGCTGCGAGGGCGTTTAAAGGAGACGGCCGCGAGTGGAAGCTCCCCGAGCACCTGCCGCTACGGTACTATAGAAGATATAAGCAGCAACATTGCCGAAAGATAAAGGGTCAAGTAACTAGAAAGTACGGACAGTTTATAAAGTTTTTAAGCCTTTGAACTCGAGCTATCAGCAAAGCGCGGTGGAAACCTAGCCCCAGATTGAGAGCAGTAACTCCATACAGGGCGGATGAGACCCTTGAATAGCTGGATTAACTGTGAGAGGAAAAAAAGTCTCGCAGTCTAAACAGAACTCCTAGTTTCTTTGAGGCCGCCCTAGCAACCATTGGGATGTGAGGTTTCCAAGACATTTTTTTGTTTATTTAAGACCAAGGATGTTTATATGTAAACAGGAGAGACGATAGAAACCGTGCGAAGAGATAGGTAAAGTCAGAAGGTGTTTGAGAGGAGATTTGTAGAAGTTGAGTTTTTTAAAGAATTAAATTTCACAAGGTTGCGACGACCGCCAGCGAAATTCTATCAGATTCAAGCGAGAATTGGAATCGAAAGTTTAAACGGAGCAATCTAGAAGTAAAAAGAAGTAGCAGAATTGAAATGAGATGAAGAATGAAGGTCGAGTCATCGCATATGAGTGGATAGAGTTGATGTTTGCAGATGAGAAGATCATTAATGAAAACAGGAATAAAGTAGGAGATAAGACTGAATCCCTGACGGAACACAACTATGACAGAAAGGAGAAGAAGTCGCCATCCAACAACAGCCGATTTGAAAGAAAGCTAGAAAAAAGCTAGCCATAAGTAGGCAAAGAGAAGGAGGAAATCGCCAAAGGAGGGGAGCCTGGAGAGCAGTGACGCGACCCGGTCAAATGCTTTGATATGTCAAGCGCCACCACGCAAGTCTCCCGTAATTCCTGAGGGTGGAAAACCATAATCTGTTAGAAGGAAAAGTATATCAACAGTAGAGCTCGAGCGCACGAAAAGCCGTACTGGCGATCGGAAAGAAGGAATGAGATTCCAGATGGTCTAAGAAATGAGAATTGAGAAGGGTTTCAAAGATGCTTAGATAGACATTACAGGTTTAGGCTATAGGGCGATAGTTAGAAGGATCAGAGCGGCTTGCTTTTTCGAATAGGTTGGACATATGCGCGCTTCAAACACTGAGGGAACACTGAGGGGGGGAAAGTGCTAGTATTGAGGCATAGAGAAATGTTGAACGAGAGGAGGGGCCAGCACGGAAGCACAATCCCTCAAACCTCGGGGAGGAATGCCATCCCGGCCCCCGCCTTCCTAATGTTCATAGATTTTAGGAGCCCATGCAACCGATCAAATGTAATCTCAGGCAAGGCATAGACACCTGACAGGAGAAGGAGGAGGAAGAGAATTGCCAGAATCGTCTGTTGAGTTAGAGGAAAATAGGAGCCGAAGAGATTGGGCCTTGGTCAGTTGGAGAGTTAGCACAGAACATCAGATGAATAAGAGGAAGGAAAGGTAGATTACAGAAGTTGTTGGAGCTGTTTTTTGGCAAGAGGCCAGCAAGATTTTTGTCAGTAGGAGAACAAGGAGGTTAGCGCACTTTCGTTGATGAAAGTCCGCTTTGCTCGTCGAAGAGTATCCCTGCAACGTTTTCTAGCTGAATGAAAATTAGCGAGAGCGATAGAACGTGTCTCTAGCCTGAATGGCCAGAGAACAAGTACGATCGAACATGGATTATGAGGAGAGAAAGATTTAGTCGAAGAAGGAATGAACCTGCTCATGCCCATCAAGATTACAGCTCCCACTTGTCCGGCAAGAAGCGCGAGCGCGTTCCCAGAGGAAAAGCAGCCATTCCAATTATAGTTAGCGTCGAGGCAGCGCAAAGCCCCATCGCCCGATGCAAAGTGCCAGAAAGAACGCTAGGGCAGGATGAGCTGTTGGAGCAGAAAGTAAATTTAAAATAAG
>JABUQX010001160.1:10000-15000 GCA_015478945.1 Trachelipus rathkii
ATATATATATATATATATATACCACTCTCTAACTCTAGCCCTAATCTTTTGCTCTTGTCTGAGACTCAGATGGCTAAGAATTCATCCTCTAACTCGTTTAACGTATCAAACTATAACTTATTTCATAATTTCCGTCTAAAGAGTGGAGTATGTGCCTATGTTAACATTAACACTCCAGTAACACGTCTCGTGAATCTCGAATCACCTAATTTCGATGTTCTGTTAAAATCTTTCTTCCTTCAACTACAATAATCTTGTGCTTCTGCTACTGTTCTCCTAATAGAACAGATTTTCACGCCTTTTTTTGAATATCTTACTACTTCTCACGAGACTGTTATATTATCTTCTCATTCAAATACTGAGGTCCTCTATTTAGGGGATTTCAATGTACCCAACACTGAATGGTTGGGGTCCTCTCATACTGATTAGGCGGGGAGGAGGCCGAATCATTCAGCATTCTTAACGATGTGGAGCAACTAATTAAAAGACCACACACATTCGATCGTCCTCACGCCATTCTTGACACACTTGACTATGTTTTACACTGTCCTTTCTCTCTTTATAATACACACATCGCTCCTATTGGGTAAATCTGACACAACTTATTCTCTTAATTTTATACTTTCTCTCCACAGCTCCATCTGCTGTGCGTTCTTTCTGCCTTTGATCGGGCGTTGGGGGGCTTATTGCGCTGTTCTTCGGCTAACTAAATTGGAATGACTGCTTTGTCTCTGGTGACGCTTCGGCTTTTGCCGACAAGGTGGGAGCTGTAATCGTTGATGGATGAGCAGGTTTATTCCTTCTTCGACTAAATCTTTCTCGCCTCATAATCCATGGTTCGATGTAATTGCCTCTGGCCATTCAAGGCTAGAGACAATGCGTATCGGGGGTGAAAAATTCTCGTTCTCGCTATCATCTCCTAATTTTCAGCTAGAAATCCTTGCAGGGATACTCTTCGACGAGCAAAGGCGGACTTTCATCAAACGAAAGTGCGCTTACCTGCTTTGTTCTCCTACTGATAAATCTTTTCTGGCCTCTTGCCAAAACATTCTCCAACCAACTTCTGAATCTACCTTTCCTCCTCCTATTCGATCTGATGGTTCTGTTGCTAACTCTCAACTGACAAGCAATCTCTTCGGCCTATATTTTCATCTAACTAACCCTGGACGAAATTCTGCATTCCATCTTCTCTCTTCTCCTCTCAGGTGCCCTATGCTTTTGCCTGTGATTACATTTGATCGGTGCATGGGCTCTGAAATCTCTGAACGTTAGGAAGGCGGTTGGCCCGGATGGCATTCCCGAGTTTTGAGGAGTTGCTCGGTGTGGCGCCTCCTCTCGTTGACTATATTCTCTATGCTCATACTGCACTTTCCTCATGTTGAAGCGCGCATATGTCCAACCTATTCGAAAAAGGAAGCCGCTGATCTTCTAACTTGCGCCTATAGCTCCTAACCTGTAATTCCTATCTAGATGTTTGAAACGCTCTTCAACTCTCATTTCTTAGACATCTGGAATCTCAATTCCCTCTTTCGATGCATACGGCTTCGGCGCTCGAGTAATACTGGTGATACTACTTTCTATCTAGACAGATTTTATGGTTTTTTCACCCTCAGGAATTCGGGGAGACTTGCGTGGTGGGCTTGACATATCCAAGCATTTGCGCGGTATGGCACGCGTCACTGGCCTCTCCCCAGCTCCTCCTTTGGTATTTCCTCCTCCTTGCTTACTTATGTCCTAGCTTTGCTTTCAAAAATCGCTCATATCGCTGTTGTTGATGGGCGACTTTCTGTCTTCCTTTTCTGTCAATAGTGGTGTTTCTCAGGGTTTCTGTCTTATCTCCTACTTATTCCTGTTTTCATTAATGATGCTTTCTCGTCTGCAGCGATCTTACACTCTATCCATCATATGCGATGAACTCGACTTCATTCTTCACTCATTTCAACTCTGCTCCTTCTTTTACTTCTAGATTTGCCTCTCGTTTCTTTCCGATTTCATTCTCGCTGATCTGGATAGAATTTCCGGTGGGGTCGTCTCAACCTTGTGAAATTTAATTCTTTAAAACCCAACTTCTACAAATTCTTTAAGACACCTTCTCACTTTCCTATCTCTTTCGACAGTTTCTTCCGTCTCTCCTGTTGACAATAATAACACCCTTGGCCTTAACATAAACCAAAAAAATGTCTTGGAAACGTCACATCACCATGGTTGCTAGGGCGGCCTCAAAGAAAACTGGGAGTTCTGTTTAACTGCGTGACTTTTTTTCCTCTTCACAGTAACTTTCAGTTATACAAGGGTCTCATCCGCCCTTGTATGGAGTACTGTCTCTATCTGGGGGGCTCAGGTTTCACCGGGCTTTTTTGATAGGGTTGAGTCAAAGGCTAAAAGGCTTATAACTGTTCTGTACTTTCTAGTTCACTTGACCCTCTATTCTTTGGGCGCGATGTTGGTGCTTTATCTCTTTTTCTATAGGTACCGTAGCGGCAGGTGCTCGAGGGAGCTTTTCACTCGCGTGCGCGCCTTTAAGACGCCCTCGCAGCACAAGGGATGCTTGTGTCGGCACATGAGTTTTGTGTTTGATGTTTGCAACTCAGACTTTCGTTCGCTGCGGTGCTCCTTTTTCCTCCACATCTGTTCTGTGAATTCTCTTCATCTTCTGTGTTTCCTGCATTTAATCTCCCTCACTTTAAAGCCCGCGTTGTGCTCATCCTGCGTATTTGCGTTTTAGTTGACTTTTGTTGAGTGTAACACCTCTTGAATAGGGCTTTGCCCGTGAGCGTTGGGTGATAACTGTAAAAAATATATATATATTATAATTATATATATATATACTATATATATATATATAATTATATATATATATAATATAATATATATATATTATTATATATATATATATTATTGTAAATATAAGACATTACATAAAATGTCTTTACTAGGCATCAGTGAAAGGGGGGGGTGCTATAATAATTATTGAGGAAGCATAATCCACTATAAATCTTTTTAGTTCGGGTTTTATTCCTTTGATATACTGTGAGCAAATATTTTTATATTCTTTTAGCAAATTACTGATCTAATTTTTTGTCACCATGATATATCTTTATTGTTTTGTAGTTTATGTAAAAATAATTTAGCTCTGTTTTCACCAGGATGGCCAATATTTAGTGGTCAAATAGACCATTTCTGTAGATAAAATATCTCAAGTGTTTGCTTTTGGATCATTTCACTATTTTTTATATGTAAGGTATCAAATGCGTGTCCATACATCCTTAATAGCTTAATATGATTATGCAAGGCTCATCTCATTAAACTTTTATTATATAATTCATATATTTAACTTTTTTAAATCTGGTGAATACTATGAAATTGTTGTAATTATCTCATAATTGTTAAATATAGTATGCAATTTGTGATAATCTAGATTGATGTCACTTTCAATTCAGATGTAATAACTATGCTATCCTATAGGGAGATATACAAAGATTTCTAAGTTTCTCAACTGAAACTCATCATATTGTGTCAACATGCAATATTATATTATATAAAGTTGCTAATCTAAATACCAAAAGTGGAGTGTCGCATTAATTTAAAAGAGGCGAGACTATATATCTCTTTTTATGTTTCTAAACACAAAAGTGAATTTTTCTGTATCCTCAAGGCAATTTAATCTGGTGAAATGCTTTCTCAGATCAAATTAGATATTTATTACCCAACCTAAGGAGTGTCAATGCGATATCAATCTATTCTTCTAAAATTAAGCCTGACAAGCTAACATTATTATGTGATAAGTTAGTTGGTTTGTTTTTATCACATAGGTTTCACAAATATGCAATTCTGCCTTTTGCTGTTTCTACGTGATCTCTAAATACTGCATTATGAGCTAAAAATGAAACTTAATAATTATTTTTTACTGTATTTATTACAACAGGTTTAATGATACCTTGGTTAATTCGTTCAATTACGCCATTATTATAAGCTTCTAATTTTAGAGGCTCCTTTTTATATTTTTTAAGTATTTTATTTTCAATACAGAATTTAGCAATAAAAATTATTTGCAAAAATTTATATAATTTCTTATTTCATAAACAAGGCGAAATCAATCGACCTGTATCCATATCTACATGTGTAATTGTAATTAATTGTTTTATAAGTTCCATATCCAGTTCTGAAATCTTTAGACATTCAAAATTATAAGGATTGATCATAGCCTTCAAATATCTACTAAATCATCCAATTCTAAGCTAGTATTATTATTTTGGGTTAGAGATGAAGTAGAGTAACCATTTCTAGTCATGCTATCTTATTTTCTATTTTGACATTTTTTGCAAGCAAATCGGCTGGCATGCTCTGTGAACGTTTTAACATATTTTAAGTATGGCAAATTTTTTATTAATTTATTTAAGTCTCCAGCTAATAATATCCTAAAGAAGTTTAATATAACAGTGAGCTGTATTAGTTAACAATGAACATGCATTTATTGGAGTATGTGGCTCAGTTACATTAAAGGTATAGGAATTTCCCTATTATTTTTATTTCTTTAGGTGTCTTATCAAACTAAAGGTATTTCATGTTCATCATACGCTTTAACAATTTGAGGGAAAGTTATTCACTCTGGTATTGCAGTGACAACAGCTGCTACAATACTGTTTGTTTTATTGTTTTTTTACATCAATTTCTATAATAGAAGTTTGATAATACTTACTTTCATTGAAACCCTTTATATTAAGCCTTATTTCAGATTGTACAACTTTATATTTAATTTTTTGTGCTACTGCTTGTAATATAAAATTTATCTCTGACCCAGAGTCATATAAAACCTGCAAATCTTGGTTGTTATTGTTTTTATTTATAGAAGTTGTGGTGAAGGTAGGAAGGGTTATGTTTTGAGTATTATTAATTTAAGGAACCTTACTACACAATTTGCACTTGTTCTTGTTAGAAGGATTTTCTACAGGAGCACATTTAGTTCAACCACATTGGTTGATGTTTCTGTTTGTGCATTA
>JABUQX010001160.1:20000-26298 GCA_015478945.1 Trachelipus rathkii
TCCTTCCAAATACAAAACCTACTAGGGCCACAATCAACCATTGACAAAAATATTTTCCCCTTAAAATGAGTTATATCTATCGCAACCCTAGACCAATTTTCTTCTTTATCTAAACTACCTTTCTCAACTCTATCGTAATTTATTGGGTCAATTGATTGACATTGAATACATTCTCTTACACATTTTTTCACGTCTCTCCGCCTTACATCTTTGTCTACCATCCTAGCTAAAAACAAAGTTTTCTCAATACCTTGATGGTGTCTATTATGAAGTTCTTTTAATTCCTCAAATGATAATAGACAAACATTATTATTTATCAGCTTATTTTCCTCTCCGATAAGCCATTTTCTCCTTATTCTCGAGATACTATCCGCTTTATTTTTTTCCGAAGGCACAAATTCTAATTTCAAATTAATACCTAATTCTTCGATCAACTGTTTTATGGTTGCCAATCTTCTTTTTATTAATATTTCTGCTGCTCCCTTAGTTTTTATTCTTTCTTTACCACTTATTGTTGTTCTGATCCAATTAATCACAGTAGCAGAATCCGATTTTACTTCAATATCCGTTAAGTCCCATTTTATCGCTAAATTAATTCCCTTTATCACTGCCTCTAACTCTGCAACATTAATGTGTGAATAATCTCCTTTTTTCCTTAACCAAGCCCCGTCTTCCACAATTTTTCCATTTATTTCCAAGATGATGCCCATACCCACATCACTCGCATCACACCATACTGTTCCTTTTTTAGAATCGTCAATATTCCAATATCCCTTCACTGGATCGTCTTTATTTATTTCTTCAATAATACTTTTTATCATTTTCAACACATTCTCATCGATATTTTCATTCCAATTCTCCGTTTGAGATATTCTTTTCACATAGCTACAAGCTAATCTTGCCCATCCCGCAACAGGGTAGTGACCTACGATACTACCGCATATCGAAAACAATTCCTTTTTTTTTACATTATCCCCTTCTTTGATATTCGGAATTTTATTACCTCTTCTGAATTCTAAATTTCCCTTTTTTCCTTTTATTATTTTCAATCCTAATACTCGACCATTTTCTACAGATTCAGGACTTTTCGCTACTAACCCAAACCTCTTTAGATGATTTACTACCTCCGCCGCACTCACAATTGATTCATTAACAATAATATCATCTATATAATTACTTGTCCCCTTTTCTATCTTACTATCCATTTTTAACACTTCTTTTAAAATCCTATTCATAATTCTTGGTGCCGAATTCAAACCAAATCCCATTCTAGTCAAAGCATAATATTTTCCTCTGAATTTCACAACCTGATAATTCCATAAACTCTTATCGATTCTCACTTGTAAATATGCTGCCTTCAAGTCTACTAGTTTTGTTTTCCCTTTTATTTTCCTCCATTCCCTCAACGTTTCATCACATATATTTACCCCATCACCAGTATGACATTCCGTATAATTATTCATTTCCCTAAAATCCATCACTGGCCTTACCTTATTTTTTATTTCCTGATTCACGGCCATTAAAGGTATTATTCCATTCACCTTTCCATTATATGGTACCAAAATTCCATCTTTTATCCATTCAATTATTTCTTCATCAAACTTCTCCTTCATTCCTTCTTTTATAGTGTTTTGATAACAACTAACTCTATTTGTTAATTTAGGTTCTTTGTCTTTCCATTTCCATTTTACTGTCCAGAAATCGCCGTTAAACCACCCCACAAAGTCTTTATCGTCAATAATAATATCATCATTTTTTTCTACTAGTTCTTTATTATTATCAACACTTAGCAAACCACATTTATTTTCTACGAATTTCAAACCATCTTTTCCTATAATAATTTCTCCAAATTTTGTTAATATATCCATTCCTAGAATAACATCAATATCCTCTATAATTTCGTTTAATATTAACATTTCAGTTTCAATTTCCTTGTTGTTCAACAAAATATTATATTTTTTTCTCCCCATCGTGTTAATTATTTTACCATCGAACCCCTTCACGCATACATCTCCTAATCCAACTCCTCCAATCTTTTTACTAATAAGAGATTTATTGCACCCTGTATCAATAAGTGCGTTACATTCTTTACCGTTTATTAACACCTTAATTACAGGTAATTCACCGGATTCTATATTCAGTTTCTTGATGAAGCTACCTCCGGCAAATAAGCTCCATCTTCTTCGTTTCCCTGAATATTTTTATTATTTTCCCACTTTTTAGAATTACCCTTCCAACAATCTCTTGAGACGTGACCTAATCTTCCGCATGTCCTACATTCTTTTTTATTCCAATTCCAATTTTCTCTAAATTTATTGTATCTATCTCTATAATATTCGTCATTAAAATTTCTAAATTTTCTCTCCTCTTGATAATGATAATATCCCTTGTCATTATTTCTAACTAGATCATTATTTATTCCTGATCTATTGCTCAAACATTTGTACTCATTTAATCCAATCAATACTCTTGTTTGTTCGATTAATTTTTCAATTTCTATTTCCTTAATGTCTCTTAATTTCCTTAATTCCTTGCATATATATTCCGGCATTCCATTTATAAACGCATGCTTAATCATTAAATCATCTTTAATCCCTATTGTTTTTGCAATTTTTTGTATCTCCATCATAAATACATCTGCTGATTCTCCTCTCCACTTTTTGTTAATTAATCTTGAGTAAGCATTGAATGGATCCTCCCCGAAGGCTTCTCTTAGTTTCTGCTTTATAACGTTACCGCTTTTCTTTGCATCTTCATTTAGTTGAGTATATACTGTCAATGCCTTTCCTTCTAAAAACATAGGCAGAATTTTTTCTTCATTTTTAATATTATTCAAATCTTTTATTAGGTTAAACTTTATGATCCACTCATCAATATCTTCTTCTCCATTAAAGTTCTTTACTAAATCGGAAATCTTTAAGTTTTTCATTTTTTTTTTTTTTTTTTTTTTTTTTTTTAAATGGCCCGGCTAGCTTGTAAGCAAGACTATCAAACAACCTTCTTAATTAACTATTTATTTAGTACTACAACAACTTCAATGCTATACTTCTTATATATATAGTCTTTTAATAGTGTGAAGCTCAAAACTCCAACACAATATATAATATATATATATATATATATATATATATATATATATATATATATATATATATATATATATATATATATATATTATATCTATAATATATATATTATATATATTATATTTTATATATATATATATTATATATATATATAT
Organism: Trachelipus rathkii; assembly: GCA_015478945.1. Taxonomy (NCBI): domain Eukaryota; kingdom Metazoa; phylum Arthropoda; class Malacostraca; order Isopoda; family Trachelipodidae; genus Trachelipus; species Trachelipus rathkii. The sequence continues at coordinate 23,242 of JABUQX010001160.1, forward strand.
ATATATATATCGGTATTCGCTCCTATTTAGGAATGGAAGTAATGAACTTGGACTAGTGAGCCTTTACCTTTTAATAAAAAAAATTTGTTGTTGAACTAAGCCTTGATTATATAATTTTCTTTTTAAGATTTAATGGTTAAACTGAACCTTTTTATTAATTGTTCCAAATTTTTTTTAAAGTTTCAAAAAAAAAGAAAAGGACAATATATTAATTGCAAACATATTGAATATGAAATTATATGGGGCACAGTGGGACGCGTCCCACTCAACCCCATTTTAAATGTCCCACTGTGACCCAAACTATGGCTTCAAGTATAACCAACATAATTCAAATTTTTAAAAAGCCTACAAAGAAATAAAGTACATAAATAATAAAAATGCTATGTATATTAGATTTGTATTTGGCGAAAAGCATTTTGAATTTAAAAGCAAATCAAGAGGAACAAACGGAGAAAAGGCTAAAAATTTTACTTTTGTTACCTCAAAACAATTAATATCAAATAGCAAGGAACTGAAATGAGAACATCTCCTCCCTTCGACTTTAGGATGGACACTGAGTCATAATCTTCTTATGACACAGTGGACAAGATACACAGTTGCAAACTTTTTCTAGGAATCTCACTGTCCCACTGTGCCCCATGTCCCAGCCCACTTCCCTATTATATATATATATATATATATATATATATTATGATATATAGTATTATATATATTATATATATATATATATATATATATATATATATATATATATATTATCTATCAGGGGAAATAGCTAACAATTTTTTCCCCCCCCCGGGGGTTAAGCTTTGGAAATTAAACATCTCTCCTATTTCCATGACACCCTCATACGGTATTCATGGGGTCCGAATGACCCAAAAATCCAATTTACTAAAAAACCGTAAGAGGTACGAAGATACCCTCCTACACACTTCGACTGCTCGTAGGAGACTGTAAAGCATTACAATCGTGGAGTCATTAGCCACGCCCCTTAAAAGTTATGAACGAAAGAGTAAAAATGAGCAGATGACCGCATTCTAGGGTTAAATACCCACATCTAGTACAACCTCCCAATTCTTTAATTTTTTGTAATTTCGATTCAGGTGTTTTGAATTTTGAACAGCTATATAATTTATGGTCCATGCAATCTGCTGTTTGTAATGCTTGACAAATAGAACAAACAACCCTTTTTATTGTTTCAGTATTTGTTTTTTGTTTTTGCTTTATATCAATATTAGTAGCTAAAGTTACTGTTTTTTTCTCAACTTGTGATGGGGTTTTAGTAGTGTATGTGTTTGCATTTGTTTTTGAGTATGTGTTTGTGTTCACTAACCCATTCTTGCTTATCCTATTATAGATTCCAATGGATTATTTAAAATTTCAACTAAAGTTGGATAAGTTTTTTTGTATTATTTGTAATGTTTATATATTGGGTTTGATATTGTTCTGGCAAACTATTCCACAAAAAGTATTGACAAATCACCTTACTAGTTATTTTTAAGCTATCTACTTGGCTTTCTATCAACTTGGCATCGCTTACCCAATTTAAAAATCATTAGTTAATTTTAATTTTAAAAGTTTTTCAATAACTGAAAATTGTTGTAAGGTTTTATTACTGAAGGCACATTTAAGCAAATTTTTTGCCATATCATAATCCATATCTGCCATAGGGCTTTTTTGTATTAAAATTTTAGCTGGACCTTTGAGTTGTTTCATTAGACAAGAATGTTTAGCAAATTTATTGTATTTCTCTCTATCCATTATTTCTTCAAAGTTTTTTATGAACCTATCAAAGTCTTCAGGTTTTCCATCAAATTCAGGAAGCTGAAGTTCGGGTCTTTTTAAACCAGAGAAACCAGTTTCAATATGAGAATTATTTGAGGAAATAATTTGCATAGGGCTTATTTTTATTTTTCCAAAAGCTCACTTATGGAGATGAAGGGAGCGTTCAACTCATCCATGGGGCTGGGGTCTGGATCCCAGTTTGTCCCACCAAACCCCCACACACACACCTCTAAGATGGACATAATTGGGGCAATTTTTCAGCCGATTGTGACTATTAACAACCCAATGTAGGTTTTTTGCCCTCTAAACGTGTTTCCTCTGGTGTTTTCTGTGCTTGGTAGTCATTCTCTCAGTTTTTTTTCAAAATTTTCAAAATCCATGTTTTTTGACTATTTTTCTATCACTTTCAGAATTTTCGGAAATTGAATTCAAAAAGACTTGAAATATGTATAGATTGGTCCATTCCTACAATATTACATAGAACATTCGATTTTTTGATTTCTGTGGCTGCAGCGGTTGTCCAATTTTCCTACCCTTAATTTTGAAAAGTGAAAATTAAAAAACAAATTTCTTATCTCATGCTCGATCACATTCAATTTTCAGGTTGTACATCGGGGCAAGATGAATCTTTTTTACTTAGATAATTTCTTTGGATATGCATTAGTTTTGGATTTGATTTTTGGATATAATTTTCGAAAAAAGAAAATTTTTTAAAATTTTTTTTATAAAAAAATTTTTTTTTGAGTATACATAAAAATTATCTAAATAAAAAGATGCATCTTGGGGCCCGATTGTACATAGCCTGAAATTTGATGCTGATTTTGATTAGTAGAATTAATATTTTTTAATTTCTCCTTTAAAATTCAAAAAATGGGTTAGGAAATTGGACCAACGCTGAGCACAGAACTAAAAAAATCGAAAATATTCTATGTAATTATTGTAGGTATGGACCAATCTTATGCATATTTTCAGTTGAAATCATTTCCCTCCAACATGGATTTTGAAATTTGGAAAATTCTGAAGCTGACCACAGTCCCACGAAAACACCAGAAACAACGTTTTAGAGGCAAAAAAAAGTTACATTTTGGTGTTTATATAGTCAAAATCGGCTGAAAATTCCTAATTTTATGTCCATTTTCTATGTGGGGCTGAAATGGGGACCAGCCCCCAGCCAAAATATTGGATCTCCCTGAAATGCTGAGGGCATAAAATTCATTATTTTTTGGGAAAATTTTATTCTGCGCTTTTTTTTCCAAATGTAATCCTCCAGTC
>JABUQX010001162.1:0-12500 GCA_015478945.1 Trachelipus rathkii
ATAATAATAATAATAATAATGACATTTATTTTATAATCTAACCTTAAGATAACTTATTTTCGGCCAAAGTTCCGGACACAGGAAACTGAATTTTCCACTTAAATATGTAAAATAAACTGGAAAAAATAAATCAACAGACAATACAAATGCCGATGCATCATTTTCATTCATCGGACACATAATTGTATCTTGCAATTTTAAGTGGGATGCCTCCTTTAATAATTAAAATTTTGGATTTGATATCATTATTACGGGTATCTCGCTTAATAATTAAAATTTTGGATTTAATGTCATTATTTCGGGTATCTCACTTAATAATTAAAATTTTGTATTTAATGTCATTATTTCGGGTATGTCACTTAATAATTTAAGTTTTGCATTTAATGTCATTATTTCGGGTATGTCACTTAATAATTAAAATTTTGCCTACAGAACATTATTTAATTATTATTTCACTTAATAAGAAAAAATTGGAATTAATGTCATTATTTCGGGTATCTTACTGAAACTAAATTTTAGCTGTGGTATCACTTTTTAGTATAAAATTTTCGTAAATGTGTTAAGACTCCGCAGCCCTGGTTTTTAGTTTGAACCATTAATTATTATTAAAAGAAAAAATTGGAATTATCCATTGAAATAAGTTATCCCAAGAAATCATTTATAAATAAACTATAGCAAGCTCTATAATAAAAAACATCTTCCTGCATCATCTTCAATATAATATATATATACTTATATATATATATAATATATATTAATATATATATATATTAAAATATTAGTATATATAAATAAAATATAAATATATATATATATATATATATAATATCTTCCCGTTGATCATTTACAAATTGGAGGTAGTACTCGTTTCCGACTTCATAAGAACACAGCATACAAATTCCTATATTATATCCTATCCTATAATTTAATCGAATACAGGATTCGCATAACAGACATTCGCATTTGCAACAACATCCATATTGACATTCGTTGATGACGATTCCACAACTGATACATTAGAAACAAGATGGTATTTGTGTTTAATATTTTAATAAATTCTGCAACTTAATTATTATAATATAACAAAACAGAATTAAAAAAGGTCCTATAGTGGATGTCATATTCTTCGCACAAGAAATGCGTTTAAATATGTAGTATTTTTTATATAGAACTTGAACCAAGGTAAACTCGTAGGATAAAAGGATTAAAAACAGGATATTTTTATTGTTTTGAAAGGGTCTAAAATACAAAAGACTATTTCTGACTTAAAATATATTTTATAAATATTTTTAATAATATAAGCATTTTTAATTTAGAATATTGAGAAGGAAGTATATTAATATATAATATATATATAATATATATATATATATATCATATCATTATATATATAGAAATATATATATATATATAATATATATATATATTTAAAGGAATGTTGAAAATCAAGTAAAAATTATAAAGAGCATTTCATTTATTATTATTATTATTATTAACGTAATAAGAATGAGCTATAATATTTTTTCCATGAACATTTTAACAGGGGGTAATCTTGTAATGAAAAAAGTTGAGAGTAAGTGAAAACTGTAAAAGTTTATGAAGCAAGATCCAATCAATCTATGAAGCTAACTAGTGAGTTAAGGAGAAGGGGGGGGGGGGCTATGTTCGAAAGGAGCACTTGCTTCACTGGAACTTGACTCAGCAGCATCAGCTGTATGCAGCTGCGAATTGAAGGATGCCTTCCGAAATGTGCAATAATATGTGAAATCATCGGAATATTTAAGAGTTGTGACGTTACAAAACAAATTCAATAATGAAATCAAAAAGGGTTCTCCTTGAGGAACACCACCACAACAGTGCCACCACTATTAATTGCAACTGCTATAGAACGACTCGAAATAAAATCTAAGATTGATATTGATACAGAAAGAGAGAGAAGTTTAAATATTAAAGCTTTGTATCATCAGACTTTTAGATGCTTCCACTGTCACAGCCTCACAGCGAAGGTTTCCCAAAATGTGAAAAGTTTGGCGTTCCTTACAAAGAGAAAATTAGAATTCAAGAGGTTTCAAAATTTTGGAAAGAACAGAGGTTAATTGCAACACGACGAAAGATAGGATCAATCCTTTTTCGGCACATGCTTAATAAGTACACACTTTCATTAAGAAGCAAAGACCTAACAGCTTACCCAGATAAGTTGCAAGCTCGAAAACGAGATTCAAGATCTACAGTAGGAATATTGGCAGAACTGTACGCTATCTTAATATTAAGGCATGATGAGAGAGCTGAAATCTCATATGTAGAAGAATTACGCTTTTAGACCTAAATAAGTTTTAGGGAGATGGAAGAGAAAGAATGAGACATACGGGAATCGATTAAAATGGAATTAGTTGTTTTAGGAAAAGGCAAAACGGCTGCTGGTAAAGTCGTCGGCAGAATCAAGAGCAGGAAAAGGTGATGAATGATAGTTTTATTATCTAAGTGACAGAATATACTTAAAACTCAAAATAAATAAAAGACAAGTAACTGGCCACTTCATTACTATAACAAAAAAGACCACATTTTTCAGTAACTGGCCACTTCATTACTATAACAAAAAAGACCACAACATTTTTCAATTTCATTTCTCTGACTCCAAACAACCCTCCCCCCCCCCCCCCCAAAAAAAAAAAAATACTTTAAACCTGTAACAAGCATATTAAATTGGTGTTAAAAGAAAACCTGCAACGAGCATAGTTTTCTTTTTCCACAAAGAATCATTGTTGTATAATTGCGACAACGAAACGTAAATATTTAAACAAATCAATAATGAAATACTAAACATTGATAATATCGTGAAACTAAAGAGAAATATCAATTTAACGAGGTGTAATTTGAATATGAAATAGAGAAACCTCGATATCAAGCTCCCCCCATTATATATATAATATATATATATATATATATATATATATATATCCTCTCCTGTTATACATAATTTTTACATATCTATATATATATATATATATATATATATATATATTATATATATATAGTATCATAATATATAACTTGTGTATGACACATATACTATACACCAAATCTTACCCCCATCTCAAACCTCCCAAACCTCATAATGGCAAGAGATTTCAACACAGATCATCCAACATGGTACAAAGACCAAAATGCAGACCATGGAGAAGCCTACCTAACATCAAATCGAGATCACCTAAACATCCTCAACAATAAAAACTTTCACAAGAATTCCACCACAAACAAACCAATCAAACACTTCCCCAGACCTAACATTATGCTCCCCAAATCTTCATACAAACCTCCAATGGCAAACACAAACTGAACTAAAATCCAACCACCTCCCCATAAAATATTAAAATACTAACAAAACTAACCACACCCCTTCAGGAAAACATATACAAACTACAAAAAAACAGACTGGACAAAATTCTTAGAACATATAGACAACAACATACAACCTATAAATATCACTGACACCACAACACTAAATATAACTATCCAAAACTTTACGTCAATAATTCAAAAAGCCGCAAACCAAAACATTCCCCTGGGATTCCTTAAAAAATATAACCCAACCCTAACACCTGAAATCTCAAACCTGATTAAACAACGCAGCTTACTTAAAATAAGCAGCACAACAAACAACAAGCCGCCAGAACACAAATCAATAATTTAAACAGTCAAATCACAAACCCAACCAAAACACACACCTCAAACAACTTTTGAACATTTCTAACAAAAACCTACAAAACACAAATAAAGACAGAATGTGGAACATTATAAAAGAATTGAACGCAAAAAAAAAAAAACTACCATGAATCCATCAAAAACCCAAACTCTCAACACCCACAAACAACCTCGCTACACATTTTGCAAAACAGTCATAAACCCACTCACCCACAAAAAAAAAAAAGTAACCACGACCAAACTACACCAACTGACATGAAAAACATCATAAAAACCCTTAAAAACTCACCGCAACCGGGTCTGACATCTCAAAAATACACCTCAAACACTTGGGAAACACTGCACTGACCCATTTAGCACACATATACAACATATCCATTATATTTAATTTTATTCCTTTCATCTGGAAAAGAGCAATAATCATCACAAAATTAAAACCAGGAAAAGATCCCTCAAACCCTTCTTCCTACCTCCCAATCTCGCTTCTATTCACTATATATGTAAACTACTAGAAAAACTCATATTGAATGAAATAAAACCACACATTCCCAAACAAAATTCAACATGACTTCCAACAAAACCATTCAACCAACAGCAGCTCTCACAATCATCATACAACCAATAGTAAACGGCTTAAATCTCAGGCCCACACACAAAACCTTAATAGCAATTGACATAAACAAAGCTTTTGACACAGTTCCCAGACATAACCTAATCCACAAAATAATAAAATAAATTGTCACGACTAATTTAAAGAAATGGGGTATCAAACTTCCTATCAGGGAGAAAAAGCACAAATAGAAGTTAACAACAAGAAATCACGCACAATAAACATTAAGAGGAAGATCCAATATTGGAGATTTTGGGACCCCATTTTAGCCCCCCACCTAAAAATGAACATAAAATTCTTAATTTTCAGACAATTTTGATGGGGAAAAAAAGCAAACCGCAGCTTTTTCTGACCTCTAGAACGTTATTTTCGGGTGTCTTTCTGTTTGTAGTCATTTTTCAGAACTAAGTTTTTGACATTTTTTCGTATCAACTTCTACAATTTTTTTTTCGAAATGACTTCAAACTTGATATATGCATAGATGGGTCCATTACGCACAACAAAATGCACGAAGTAGTTTTTTTTTTTTGAAAATTGTGCTCAGTTATGTCGACTTCAAAACCTACTTTTTTTTATACTAAGGAGCCATCCTATCCCCCTACTTTATTCAACTTATTCACTGCCGACCTACCATAACCACAAACAGACCAAACAAACATAACCTACACAGATGAATATCACCAGAGCCACTGCAAAACTTCAAACTAAAAAAAAACACAGCAAACTAAATCTACTCAACAATAACATCAATCATATTCAAACTTTGCTGACCGATATTATAATGTCTGCATCAACAAATAAATCACATATTACTCTAATCACAACAGACCGCCAACTCGGTTCAACCAACCTCCAAATCTTCTTAAACAAATCGCTATCCTATTAAACAAAACACCCAAATTCTTGGAGTTAAACTAGACTCACATTTAACTTTCACAAAACACACAACAACATCAGCAAACAGGAAACTAAACGTACTAAGAACCATAGCCGGCAACGACATTAATAACAAACGGATATCCAACATCACATACAATACATCCGCCCAATACTAAACTATGCCTCACCAATGTGGCACCTGTTCTTGACCAAGGGTGACATAAGAAAACTACAAACCACCCAAAACAAAGCACTCAGAATTATAACAGGATGCACATCTACAACACCTACATGAAGAAACAAAAATACTACCCATAGACAAACACTTAGAAATGATAGGCACTCAGTTCTACGCTAAAACACAAACACCACAACACCCATGCTATACACTGCACTTTCCAACCCCATTAATCACAGGTTAAAACAACCTGCATCCTCTCTGGCAATATTATACAAGCAAATTCTGAATAACATCCAAACTCTACAAAACAGCATCTCATACACCAAGCAAACACACACACCTAACAGAAAATTATTTAAGAAACCGACAACCAAACAATATAGTAAATACTCATCTACCAGAAAACGTACCAGAATTCAACTCTTCTAATAACCATTCAGTCATCCTTGGTCAAACTAAGATGCGGCCACCACCCAAACTTACATTATAAATATAGGTTCAACCTTAACCAAACCACTTCAAGCATCTGCACAAGATGCAAGCGGGCCCAGGAAACTGTGTCACATTCCGACTTTGCTACAAGACTGTCCTTCTAACCGACATCCCAAGGAAATCTGGGAAATTTCAGTCCTAAGCGATTTGTGGAGGAGGCCGACAGCAGCGGCGGGGTATCTGAGCGAGGGGGGGGCAGTTCTAAGAGTAATATATATATATTAGGGATGTGCCGAATATTCGGTAAGTATTCGGTATTCGGCCTTTCGGCCAAAATACGAATATTCGGATTCGGCTTTTGCCGGAACTATCGGCGAGATTCCGCTTAAAACAGAAAATTACTCAACATAACGGAAATTATTTCAATTTAAATTTAAATTTTTAGGAAGTAAATCTTTCCCAAAAAAATAAAAATATAGCCAAATTTGTTAGCCAATATGGCGAAAATCTTTGTCATTTGTCAGATCCTAAGGGACTTTGACATTTTTCAATATTCTAAAAAATAGAATTCATTTCATTCATTCATTATTTAGGGATAATGACCAAACATGGTAGCTGTATAAGGGAGAGTGGCTTGCTATCAATTTCATGTTTATTCACATGTTGTAACTATGCATTCACGATTCAAGATTTACAGAAGCTGTTAAAGATATTTTATTTTACCTTTCAGAATTATATTGCAAGGTTTGGTCACGGTGTCCTGCAAAGCTTAAAGACTGTACAGATGAGATGCAGCTGAATGTCAAAACAGCATAAATAATTCAAGACGTTTCTACCACCGCTGACAGAAACTTATGATATGCTAAAAGATTGTTTGAACAAAAAGTTCCCCCTATCCATAATACTCTGCTGAATGCAATCAGAAAATGTTGACTGATTTTCAGTGGCAAAAATTACTCCATTTACTTGAGCCATTAACAACATCACTTAAACAAGCATTAAACGCTGAAGTAACAGTTCCCCAAGGTGACCCTTCCATTTTAGCATTTAAATCTATTTTAAATAAGGCAATTAAAGCAAAAGCTTCAGTGGAATAAATTACACTCGTTGAAGAGCTAAGAAATCAGTAGAAAAAAAGACTTTCTAAGTTTCTAGGTGGTGATAAATCTTTGTGTGTACTACTTTCTTAGATCTGCGATTCAAGCTAAATTTTCAACATAATCAGAATCAGTAAAAATATGGTCGTTGGCCAATGGAAAGAAATGCATGAAAAATTAGCTCCTGACTCTTCTGCTACGATGATTCACGTAGTGGGGAAATGAAGCTGAAGGTTCCATCTTCACTTCTTAATTGGGATTGTTTTAAAAAAATGTGCATCAAATGGAGAGACAGAAAAGTAAGTGAGAGTGAAAAAAGAAAGTCCCCATTCTTCTGACGATGTGATTATGTACATAAAAGTAAAAGCTACATACGGAATTACATCAAGAAATAAACAAATATATAAGTTGCCTACTTCCATACTTTGACCAGTGAAGACAATGATAGTCCCTTCAACCTACTGAAAAAAACAACTGAAATATTTATGAATTTGAAAAAACTAGCAATAAAATACCTGCCGTCAGTCGAAAGTGAAAGAATATTTAGAACAGGAGGAAATATTTATGAAGCCCACAAGAAATAGGTTATCCCCTGAAAATGGAGAACTGCTAAGGTTCTGTCATTTTAACCTTAGAGCTTATTCAAATGAAGTTTAGTTAATATCTTTAACTTACGAAACCTTTCAATTTTCATTTAATTATTTTTAATATGTGAAATGGTTTGCTATAGGTAAATATTATTTACTTTTTGTTTTATACTTTGTATATAACACTGGTTAACATGAAATTTCTTGGACCGGGTTTCACAATTGATTATTTGATGTGCTGATTCCAAATGTAATCGGTTTTTGCATATTACATCGCATTTGTGAGATATTGTGTAATAAAAATGTTAAAAATTTTTATGAGTTTTTAAAGAGGTATATATATATATATGGATATATAATATATATATATATATATATATATATATATTATATATATATATATATATATATATTAAATTAAATAATATATATATATATATAATATATATATATATATATATAATAATATATATATTGGGATATATTGAAGCGAGAGAAACAATATCGCAAGAAAATATACATGTCTTTGAAAAACAATAATACAACTATGAATAAAGGATAATATGGACAACAATGTAATTAATAAAAGGAAGAAAGGCTTTAGTTAATGTAAAACATACCTACGCATGGTAGTAACTTTCTCTTCGTAGACGATCTACTGTGCATTAGCATTGGAATATCCCTTCATCAATCTCCAACAATGTCTCCATCATATTGATATTCCCACTTGCCCTTGTAACGTCCTTCCATGAATTTAATCTTGATGGAAGCGTTCACCCTGCTCATCACTAGCAAAATCGCCTAGGTTATCCGGAAATTTCTTAGGTGAGAATGTAATAGTGCAACTTTATACTCCATCTACATCCATTGGGAAGAAAATTGCTGTAGCAGTTCCTTACAATTAGTGGTTCTCGCTTTCCTGTTCCCCAAGAAAATTCTGGCTACATCTGAAAAAGCATCCAGCTCTTGCCTCTAACACAGTCATGTTGTAGCAAAGGCACATCACGGAGTGTCCGTATTTGTTGGCCATTAAATATCCAGCTTTTTCTTCTCGTCACTCAAACCAGGAAACGGAGCATATATAACGAAAGCATTCACCATCATGTCCAGTGCCTTACAACTTGTTTATCAAACAAGTTTATGTGAAGTGAGAGTAAGATGATGTTTCTCTTGTACAAGTGGTTCACGTACGATGTCCTTGTCACCTGGCTCAAGGGTTTCCCTCGTGGCCATTCTCTTTTTTGTCCACAGTTGATCCTTGCCGCCCCGGCTGTCCCAATATCACAGGAAACAGGGATATTGGGTGAAACCTGCTTGCTGACCGAGCAAATGTTTACCATTTTGAGGTCGACGATATTTACCATCCATGTACCTGATATTGTGGCCTCTCCAAACTTGATATTTGCATAATCCTCTCTCATCCGTACCGAGTACCCTACGGGAACCGAAGCATACCTGTTGCCGTGGAACAATACACACTTTAAAACTCTCTTTGGAAGGTTCAATAAACAGTCGCACTCAACCTGATTGCGTATGCTTGGAGTCCAAAGCGAGATAGGCCTGCAACTTTACTGCAATACACAAGAGTTACCATCTGACTGGAAGAGCCTCCGCAAGCTCTGCTTCTCTGTTACGATAAAATGTTACTCTTGTGCCATGTTCCAGTAGTCCATTTTTCATGGCAACCTCGAAAGCCAAACAGCTCAGGACAACCGCGAAAAGACAAAACTCTCATTACAAGATCATGCAGTTCACGCTGGTGAACAATGGACACCATCCGAACTGTATTCAATGGATGATAGACATATCCCAGGTCATTCATCCCATTAATGTAACGTACTAAAGTTACCCAATTGTTTCCCGAATATCGACCGCAGTTAAACTTGCTGCTACTGTAGATAATGCGGAAGGAAACGTCTATACAGCCTACGTCATGAGTTTTATCATTCCTAAGGAATATGCAAAAATAGGACCATTGATCCAGAAAATTGGAGATACAGCAAATCCGAAATATATATGGGAACCAGCACCTCCGAATTACTATAATATATATCTGCCAAAGTCCATCCAAGAAAAATTTCACATTTTTTTGTTGACCAGTGTAAAGTTTCTTTATTTTCCCAAATGGATTGACCGAACTTTGAAATAACTATTCGCCGAATAGCGAAGTGAGATTCGGCCGAATATTCGGTATTCCGCCGAATACTTTAGCCGAAAATTCGGTATTCGGTATTCGGCTTTTTCCACTATTCGGCACATCCCTAATATATAATATATATATATATATATATATAATATATAATATATATATGTATATCTATAATTAGTTTAGTTTATCATTTAGTTTTCCAAAACCTATTATAAATATTCAGTCAGGCGAAGGTTCTTTTTATATATATCAAAAAAGTCGAGGTTTCGAAGTTTGAACAAGCTACCAATATGCCTAGCTTCAGAAAAAATGGTAGTCCTTAAAATTTTGCAGATCATCCGCATATTGTCGAATCCAAATATCCTAGACATCACGAACTTAAGACGTGTTAATAAATTTAGTTCAAAGTAATTGCATCATCTAATATTTAAAGTACGAAAACCTGATATAGACCGCTGTATTAGATATTTACCCCAATGCGGGTTCCTGGTTTCGTTAATACAGTTCTCAGCGGTCCATGGAGACTTCTGTACAGAATTTCAAAAAGTTACTTAGTTACTAACATTGAAGCAGATTTTATTTCTTAGTTACCAACATTGAAGCAGATTTTATTTCTTAGTTACTAAATTGAAGCAGATTTTATTTTCGTATACCCAATTTTAAAAAGATTGAAAATAACATCCGTAGGACATAAATAAAAGTCTTATTTAAACATAAAATATTTTAATCCTTAAAGTTTCAACAAAAAAAAACTTTCAAGTCGTAGTCTTATCTGCTCTGGCAGCTAACCCATTTAGATTTTAAAAAAAAATAATAATAAACTGCCTTTAACGATAACTTTTCCACGAATGGTAATAAAAAAAAAAAGTAAAATTCTTCTTTAGAAAACAAAATTTAAAATTAAAAACTATAAATTACAAATAAAACTCCCTATTTACAGTTTCAAGAGAGAGAGAGAGAAAGAAAGAAAAAAAGCAGATTAAGAGGAGTCTGGTTGTCAAAGGAAACAACAATGATCTTTCCTATCAATGTTAAAGACTTAAAAAATTAACTTCGCTCCTAAGGCCCCTTTAACATCAAGCGAATTCGAATCGATCGGAAAATAGTATAGATAATTTTCCGTTCTCTTTCCCGAATCTTCATCAGTCAAAGACTTTTGTCGATTTAAATTCGTTTGGTGTGTGGAGCGAGCCTTATCAAGCTATTTGTTCACTTCGCGCAAAGTTTAAAAATCGATACATTCTATTTATATTATCATCCCTGAGATGAAAAGCTATACAACATACTTTATTAACAATGATATTTCCGTCTCTTACGGTAATTGTAAATTATTTTATATAAAACTAAACAACTTACAATAGAGCAGAGTATCCTTCACCAGACCCAGACATTCCCTTAAAAATTTTATTAAAAATAAAAACAAAACTTATCGAACAGAGCTGGAGTGTAGCACCTCCTACATAAATTTTTATTCCTATTCTAATGATCAAGTTTGTACTGTTCTCTGCGACACTGCAACCACAGAAGAGGCTTCGTGGTGCTACAACAGCCAAGGAATAAGCACTTTTATTACTTTTTTTTTTTTTTACTCATGTTTTCAATTATAAACAATGAAAGGGGCCCCCGTAAATAAATTTCGGGAAGACGTTTTGGAATGGGCATAACAAAAGTATTGATAAAAAGTTAGCAATTAGATCTTAAATCTTCAAGGCTTATTCAATAAATCATTTACATTTTTTTTTTTCAAACTTTTACCGTCTTGAATGGCGATGAGCAAGGAGACTATCTTAATAGCGAGTCAATCGGTAACACAGTTTTTTTTTTTTTTAGCTAAGAAAAAAGGAAATAATCTGCGTGTTTCTTTCTTAGTAAATTTAACCATGTTTTAACTTAAACTCTTTATATAAAAAAATGAGAAAAACATGGCTTAACTCAAAACTAAACAAAGAAATTTTAAACCTTATTTACATCAAGTTCTGTGACCGCTGCTACTTGACTCTTATAAGATACTTTCTCCTTTGGGAGTTCCTTAACAATTAAAAACCCTTAAAGCTAAATTATTCCTTAATTACAACTAGAGTTCGTTAAAAAAAATAAAAACTGAAAACTTAAAAAAAAAAAAATTAAATAAAAAAATCACAATAAAACAACATGATTTGCATGTTAGAAAAAAGTTTTTTTCTTTTCTTATTATTCACATAGTTTAAACTTTTCTTTTTATTTTCATAAGCGCGATAAATCACGTCACTTTTAAACTCACACATTAAAGATGGTAAAAAAATATTTATTTTACGAACTATTTTCATTTATACATATTCCTACATTGCTTTAAAAAAAGCAATGAAGCTATTTGTTCTTTGCTAGTTTATTTTTTAACAAAGAGCACAAAACTTATTTAAAAAGGTTTTTTTTTTTCTTATCACACGATACTAATAGGGGGCAACTATTTACAAGGTGGGGGAGAAGTGATATAAAGTTTCTTTTTATGTAAAATAGTCACGTTTCAAAGCTAATACTTGAAAAAAAAATTTAACACAAAAATATGAAAACCTAATTTTTTTTTCTTGTACACAAAAAATAAACTTTCCATAATCATTAGCACTGCATTTATCAGTTTAGATAAGGTATAGAAGTTTCTATACACATTATTTTTTTAAAAATTGTAAGAACCAAAAGTACACATAATTTATATCACAGTAAGTATGAATGTCTTCATAACGCATGTGGTTATTTAGTTTTTCTAACAGGATGGCTTTCAGAAACAAAGATGCATATTTTTCATTCACTGTGCCAGTTGATTAATTGCAAGGATTTCCTCGTTCAGTTTCTATATTCATCAATTTTAGAACAAAGAGTTGTCGAA
>JABUQX010001162.1:17500-29517 GCA_015478945.1 Trachelipus rathkii
ACCGACTCAATCCAATTTTTCTTCGGTCTCGCCAGCCGGTCGATTCCCACCACACTCTCCACTATACATCGCTAACCAACCGACTTTCATTCATCCTTTCCACATGACCAAACATCTCAACATACTTTCTTTTATTCTCTCATTTACCCCCTTCTTCACACCCACACAACTCTCTAATTACGTTCATTCCTCACTTATTAATTCTTTTTAACACCTAGCATGCCCCTAAGATTGTCCATCTGAAACACATTGAACTTTAGATCTTATACTTCTTAATTCCCAGACCATAGTCTCACTACCACACAATAACACAGGTAACAAACATACCCTCATGTAGACTCTAGCGCACTCAAGACTTAGTCCCTTACATTCACCAACGATTTAATTGCACCGACCCACCTTCCCCTGCCATTCACAACTTTCCTACTACACTCTGCATCATCCCTTCCCTTTTCATTGCCAACACAATACCCTAAATATTTAAACTCAGCACTTGTTCCAGCTGCTCATCTCTACATAACTTCAACACTGAGGACTGTCCTCACTCCCACCATAACCTTACTCTTATCTACGTTTACTTTCAAACCCCTCCCTTTACAATTACCCTGCCAATCTGCTCCACAATCCTCTCCACTCCTGCTTCAGACTTCGCCACACAGAACCAAATCATCCGCATACAATAGGTAGGGCACCCTCCACTCCTCTCCATTCTCCATCATCCTAACACCATTTCCTGCCATCCCCACCTCGAATTCTTTCATAACCCCATCCAATACAAATTGACTAACCAAGGAGACATAACCAATCCCTGCCTACTCCGCTAATAATCCTAAACCAATCACCATTGACACCATTTATTCTACCACACGCTTCACTATCGTCAATACATACTTTTGACATTCCATTTCAGAAGCCTACCACCACACCATATATCACTAATACCTGCCATAAGGCTTCCCTATTAACTCTATATCGCCTGTTGTAAATCCATACAACCTAAATAATAATTTTATTCTTCTTCTCCCTATTTTCTCAATCATTTGTTTCAATGTAGATTTGATCCACACATCCTCTACACTTCCTAAACGCACCTTGTTCTTCACCAATCACGTCCCTCAGTCACTCGACGCACTCTTTCGACAAAATACGCAGCATATACCTTCCCTACAACAACTCAATAAACTTATTCCCCTATAATTTCTACAGTTTACTTTTGCTCCCTTACCCTTTATACAAGGGTCACTATTACCGCTCTCCTCCAATCCCTTGGAACTATACCTCCATAAACGCTTTATTCACCCACTTCAAAATGCCAATCAATCACGCATCTTCGCCTCCAGCTCTTTGATCCATTTCACTAGTACATTTCATCTATACTGCAGATTTACTATTCTTCAACTTTCTCACCTACCCATTTCCTCCTCTTAGCTAATAACCTCATCCCAAAATACCTATTTCCTTTCTTGGGCACCCTTATCGAAAACCAAATGTCTAAGACAACGAGCATGGAAATGGCACTGGGAACTGAAGAACGCGTGATGAAAGCGGTTTAAAGGTAAATCAAATGAACGAACTGAGTGTTGGATATATTGTGCAGTGATTTTCGCATAGCTGTTCTTTCCACCTACTCTCACACCTAAGCAAATGAGAAGATTTCAACAAGAACATGATTCGACTCTAGTTTGTGACAAAAGTAATACATACCACGGAGAGTCAAAAAGCCATAATATTTCATCTTAATATCTAGAGTGTATATCTACGTAAGCAGGAGTGATGTCACACCAACTATAAGTATGGTAATCTCTGAACGTATTTTGCGTTAAGGATGGAAATCGAATCGAGTTATCGAGTCAGCCTTCCATGGAAATATACCGGAGAAGCTACGTCTTCTTCCTGATTGTCACAATTGGGTAAGAGCCTGCATCTGCATAAAGGTTAAGCGCCGAGATCCTAATTCCAGAAGGGATAGTCTGTCTCTAGTAAATAATTAGAAAAATCTGCGTTGAGTTGTGTGCTTCTCTTGTAACTCGATTGATACGTAATTGGATGTGAAGGGGAAGTGTGCGGAAAGAACACTTTCTGTAAAATCTTGACAGCAGTAATATTTCTTTACAGTAATTTGTTCACTTCGTATATATTAAGATGTATAGTGAATTGTTGTCCTGTGGATTTTTAGCAATATCGGTGGCTTAATGTGAAAGGTCATATTAGGTACGCATCTATTTGGGCGGTATAGTACATTCGAAGGTTACTTAATACAGGAGCCTTACTGTGTTAGTGTTAAACTGGCTGTTAAACCGCTTTTCGTGAGCAAAAGTAAAGACCATCACGTAAATCTGTCAGTCTATATCCATGCAAATTACCGCAGTCGCATTAATGATATCATGGCTGGTATAGGCGAGATGGTCATTGATCGCCGATTCTTGAGTAGAGTTGTCGTACATCATATGTGTCCCTATCAACTTGCACCTTTGGGGCTCCATAGCTTCCAAGGATTAAGCGAGGTAGAGCGTGTAAGTAGCTTACCTCTCCTTTCATTTGCTCTCGCTCATCCAGATTTTGTTATTGCGAGGTATAGGGATCAGACTTAAGTATCAGAGGCGAACTAGTACGAATTAATCCAGAGGAATACTTAAGATGTCACATTGACGTGAGCTCTTTATATCGGTATCTGGTATTAGGCGAACGGTATAATGTCGTCTCATTTGTGCTCACGAAAGTAAGTGCGTCTCGTCTACGCTCTGATAATTTTCTGAGGACCTGACTTCTTCTTTGGGAGTATCTCGGCTGATATGAACCATCTCAGGTGCGATCTCAAGCCCTAGCAATAACTTAATTTTAGCACATAGGGAACAGAGGAATGTGTGCGCACTAAATAGATTCTTTAAACATTGAAAACATCGATAATCCCAATGAATTT
Source organism: Trachelipus rathkii (assembly GCA_015478945.1). Classification (NCBI taxonomy): domain Eukaryota; kingdom Metazoa; phylum Arthropoda; class Malacostraca; order Isopoda; family Trachelipodidae; genus Trachelipus; species Trachelipus rathkii. The sequence goes on from JABUQX010001162.1 coordinate 20,421, forward strand.
TGACCGTAAAAAAAATGAGGGACGAAGAAACCGATAAACATCACTATTAGATTATAATCTAGGTATATTTATGGTTTTATGCGATTTCAGAACAACAGCGCTATGCATGAATAAAGTTAACTATAGGCCAGACGATCCCTTATGTGCCTTAGGTTTATTTTAGTGACTAATACCATGACACATGTTTTAGAAGTCTGAAGTCAATGAGCCATTCTGATTACACTTGTGAAGAAATAACACAATAAATGCTTAACCATGACTACATCGACAACTGCATAGTGGAACTAGTACAGATATTGTATGAAGAAACTGATAGTAGTTTAGAAATGATGTACAAGATTAATTACTTACACACATACCGGTTGCTCTGCATTTGCTACAGAAATTACGACAGATTCACGTAGCCGGATGTTGAGCCATCACCATGGGCTTCTGAGGTTATTGTCTCTCCTTCGCTCTACGTCACCCTTCATAGTGATTCAGCGGACCTGTTATATGGGGGTTATGACAAGAATTCGAGGTGGGATGGCAGGAATGGTGTTAGAATGATGGACCTTATCCCTGTAATGGAGATGGTATGAGTGGTACAGCGTGCTCATCCCTAACAACCTATTTGTATGCCCGGATGAATTGGGTCCTACTTCGGGTGTCCGCCGGCAGACACGTATTCGGGATCTGAAACGATGTCTGTAATGAGAGTTTGAGAGGATTGGTGGACGACGACCATTTTGGCGCGCGCTAGAACTGATCTATATCAAATTGAAATGGGGTTCCTATGGAAAAGATAAAAATCGGTTAGACTTACGAGTTAAAGGGTTCTGGGTTTGTTCGGGTCGTGGAGGAACGAAGGGTTTTTATGACCTCGGTGAAGTTATCTCAGGAGTGTGTATTACCGATTTGATCCGTCACGGACAACGCTGGAACCAACATGCACCTTTCGATCAGCTTTTTTCAACATAATTATATTTAATAGACCAGTTGTTAGAATTTGCTAGGCTTGTTTCGACACACACACCAATCTACCAAGTAGGGAACGGCGTTGATGCTGAGTGTGTAGTTGTGAAATAGCTTGCTATGAATGGGTGTCCTCCAAGGTAAGGCATGAGGACTGTGCAATTGCATAACTCGTTGGTCCGAATCTCGTAACTCGGGACCTACAAGATCTTTCTCATTCGTCATGGTGTCCACACGCTAGCAGCAAACGAGGTCCACAAATTTGCAAGGTAACAGTTGTTACCCACATGTTGTTATTGTATGGTGTGAGATAACATGGTCTGGAATAAGAAGTATGATCTAAAGTTCAAATGTCGTTCAGATGGCACCGACTTAATTTCACCTTTTTCCTTTTATGCAGTCTTTGTTTCAGCCTACAACGCGAGCAAATACAATACTCTTTACGGGCTCGCTTTCTGAAAAATAAAAGAATTAACATTATCAACAAGTGAGGAATGAACGCTATGCTGAGAGTTGTTCTGTGCGTGCTGCAACTGAAATGTGGGTAAATGAGAGACATCCACACGAAAAGTCATGTTGAGATGTGTATTTTGCGCTCCATTGTGGAAGGATGAATGAAAGTCGGGTTGGCTGTACAAATGTCATGTGACCCATACGATTAGACCATTTCGCCGAAGTTAGAGAGGTCGGTTTTACGGCGATCACGAACCATCTCCGCTGTAAGGTTAGTTCTATGCATCAGCATTCCTAGCAGAGGTAGATAGAGTGTGGTTGGTAAGAGAACCGAACCTGGGCAGCTAAGGGGAGGACCCAACTACGAAGAGAAAGTGGTATTCGAGTCGACGTGAACGAGCCCCTTAAATGTCGGCTTCCCTGGACTTTACGACACGTCAGAGACAAGGAGATACGATGTGGAGAATATGTTCGCAGTTTTGGTCCTCCAGGCCGCGACACAGCGATAGTGAGTATTAAGGGGTGTACTGTAAGAGTGAATATAGTGCTAGCAAGTGCAGGGGTGGATGTAGGCATATATATGCGGATGGGTGTGTTTATATGATATGTGTAGGTATGAATGGTGGTTAGTGGAGATGGATGCATTGCCGTTTGTTGGAGGACTGCAGTGTGTGACACCGACACTGGAGTGCGAAAGCGCACAAAAGGGGGAGAAGTGCGAACCGATTCACATTTATAAGAAGTGTTACACGGCGATAGTTAAGATGTTGCATTCGTTCGACCGTGTATCGCGGTCTATGATGCGTTGTGTACCTAGTGGCCGCCTCTTGAGATATGGGATTTTCTGTCCTATGGGGAAGAAGACAACGTTTAAAGGCAGGCCAAAGCTTTAATATTATAATAATATTATTGAGTACAGAGGGGTTGTAGGTTATATAAGAGCCTGGGTCATTATATCTATCTTTCGACGGTTTGTCATGTTCTCACTCTGCTATTTTACTTTTTCTAGCGATCTTGTAACAGTAGCAACCTATTATACCTATATTACTCACAATCTATTGGGGCAAAGAGGGAAGGTTGAAAGGAATAGTAAAGAAAGAATATATATATATATATAATTATATATATATATAAATCTATATATATATATATACTATATTATATATATATATATATATATATATAATATATATATATATATAATTATATATATATTAATATTAATATATTATATATATCATATATATATCAAATTTTTACATATATTAATAAATAAAATGAGTTAGAATAAAAAAATTGATCAACTAAAAACTTGTATAATAAAATATCTTTTGATGAATAAAAGTATATAGAACCAATCTATAAAACAATTCAAATTAAAATAAAAAAATTTATATTTTATTCTTTGGTAACTTGCTACTCATGTTGCACCTTTAGGTAATCAAGACATATTATCGCGAAGGTTCGGAAGGGTCCGTTCAGGGTTTGATAGTTCCATCCCTCGGACTGGTATGCCCTAGTAGACTCCATTCCGGGGCTTCGCTCTTCACTGTTCAGATTCACCCACTTCATATAGTATGTTTTTCCTTCCTCTTTTTTTATTGCAAATATGCTGTGCCATATTGCTCCGTGGCCCTGTGGTAATTTGCACGGCAGGTTTTCAAATTTTATATATATAGGCAAGGGGAGGAAAATAGATTGCAAGAACTATAATGCTCTCTCTAGGGATTGTCTTCCTCGTCCCATCTGTAATGTGATGTTTGGCAAGGTGTAGTTTACATTGATATGTTCTTATCTGTGAAAGTGTGATCCTAGGATTAGCCGGTCATTATTATATGATATACATTCAATGTCCGAAGTATAGAACCTTGAAAATGTGAAATTAATATATCTCAATTCCACCACTAAGTTCAATTTGGGTCTTACCTTCTTATAGGTCTCCGGCAGTACAAGTTTATATTTGGGAGAGGTTTACCACCTGGTTTGGTGTTATCACGCACGTATGAGAGGGAATCGTAGTAAGAAAATTAGCAGTTGACATACACGCAGGACAGTACATCAAGGCACTCAGAGCATATTATACTCAGTGATAATAATATCAATAAAGATACACTACATAATGTAATATTGTAATCTTCAAATAAATAATACCGAATCCTACCGGAGTAGGAGCCATTTTTCTATTCACATACAATCAAATACATGTACTCTATTAATACTCCTCCTAAATTTCAAAGTAGAACTGTTTAACTCATAATAGCAAAACAATCACGAGTAGCCTAGATTTCTTTTTTTTTTAGCAAGAAAACATTGGATACTATTAATTTGAAACAATGAATTTTGTTGATAGATATGCGGGCTGCCTCACTCTCCGTACTCAGGTGAAAATCCACCTCAACGCGCAGACTTATAACGTGCTAGCGCTCGTTGGGTTTAGGGCTCCTGGGGCAGCGATTGGTGTACTGGCTTTGAAGATAGAGCAGCAGTGCCTTAGGGATAAGCTGTGATTCGGTTAATAGTTGATCCCTTCAATGTCTGTGGACCGGGAAAAAGCCCCTAATCCTGTTGCCATTGGCGCTAGGGTTCTTATTCTAATAACTCTATCTAGACATACAGTGTCAGGCTAATCTCATCTTTCTCTGCGATCAATCCAGCACTTGTATGTGATTATTAGGGACTCTTGGACACCTGCTCTGGATCTTGAAACTGTATGGATACACCAACATATAATTGAGATTCATAAAGTAAATAATGGATAAGATACTATATATTAATAATATATACACTAGGATTATAAATGACATTAATCATTTCATCACTCATATAATATTAATTATATATAATGATAATAATATTATTATAAAAAAAATAATATATTATAATTAAAAGAGATGATTTGGCCGGGTGTGAAAAGTTAGAGGTTTGAAAAGAAATGTAGATAAGAAGTTACATGCTATTACTATGGTTGTGACTGAGGACAATCCTCGGTGTGAAGTTATGTTAGATGGTGAGCGGCTGGAACAGTGTGAGTTTAAATATTTAGGCATATGTTGGATGAAAAGGGCGGATGATGCAGAGTGTTGCAGGAAAGTTGTGAATGGCAGGACAGTGGCTGGTGCAATTAAACGTTGGTGGATGTAAAGGGACAAAGTCTTGAGGGCCGCTAGGGTCTTTTACATGAGGGTATGTTGTTACCTGTGTTAATGTAAGTAGTGAGACTATAGTCTGGGATAAGAGTATAGATCTAAAGTTCAATGTGTTCGGATACCTAGGGGCGTGTTAGGTGTGGCGAAGAATTGATAAAATAAGGAATGAACGCTTTAGGGAGTTTGTGTGAAGAAAAGGGTAAATGAGATAATAAATGAAAGTACGCTGAGATGGGTTTGGTCATGTGGAAAGGTGAATGATAGTGGTTGGTTTAGCTGATGTATAGTGGTGAGTGGTGTTGGGAACGACCGGCTGGGAGACCAAAGAAAAAGTGGATTGAGTCAGTAAGGAATGTCTGGAGAGGAGAGAAATACGAGTTTGGCAGAGGCGAGAAGAAAGGTGCTGATAAGAGTGAATAGAGGGGTTTTGTGAGGGGAATGGTGTTTTGGCCCACCTGGGCCAAGGATGAACCCTACACTGACGATATGTCATAGTGAGGGTCCCGCGCGGTCCATGAAGCCCTAGGATGGATTTTTCTGAATGCGACGAGTTCTCCTAATAGGTATTGAGGGGGCGGTAAGTGCTGGGCTTTATTTCGACTGTTATATTCTTCTACTACTTTTCTTTTCGATGCATGTCACGCATCTTACCCCAAGTCTTGGGGAAAAAAAGGATGATGATGAGATGATATGTGATGTTGATGATGTATGATGATGATGAATGTATGTTATATATATATATATATATATATATATATTATATTATATTAATATATATATATATATATATAATATTATATATATTATATATTATATATATATATATATATAATATATATATATATTACTTATAATATATATTATATATATATATATATATATATATATATATATATATTATATTATATATATATATATATTTATATATATTATATATTATATATATATATTATATATATATATATAATTCGATCCCTAACATCTGAAATATTTAGGTAGCGGGAAATTATTAATAATGAATATTCACAAACTTATTACAAGTGCCTAAAAAGAAATTGAAAGTTTACTTACAGAACAGGGTGAAGAGAAGAAAATACTAAAGAGTTTCCAAAATGAGCATAAACATTTTTGATAAACCAAATTGTGGACAATATGTGATTTGTCAATATAATAATAAAAAAAAATGGATAGGGATTGTTGAAAGCTATGATATTCCATGTTAAAATTTCGAATGAACTTTGTACATCCAGGTGCTATTAGTAAATATTACTCTTTATATAAAAAGCATATATATATATATATATATTATTATATTATATAGTATATATATATATATTATATATATAATATATATATATATATATATATATATATATATTATATATATATATATATATATATATATTATAGAGAGAAGAGATAGAGATAGAGATAGAGATAGAGATAGAGATAGAGATAGAGATAGAGATAGAGATAGAGATAGAGAGAGAGAGAGAGAGAGAGAGAGAGAGAGAGAGAGAGAGAGAGAGAGAGAGAGAGAGAGAGAGAGAGAGAGAGAGAGAGAGAGAGAATTTGAATGCTATAATGGATTGTTCTGTATCATGTGTTTGGCTATGTTTTTAAGTGGTGTGGGTATTGCAGATAGTGTAACTCATATGAGTAAACTTCATTAAATATTACCAGAAATCTACTAACAGCGATTTTTTGTGTCCGTTCTGATAGCCAGATCGAGACGAACTCTCGCGAGAGGTAAATTACGATCCAAAGGTCTCGCTTTTATCCACTGAGCTACCGTAAACTTATTTATTATATATATATATATATATATATATATATATATATATATATATATATATAATATATATATATATATTATATATATATATATATATTATATATATATATAACCCTTATATAAGGGTAAAGGAGATAAGGGGAACTGTAGAAATTATAGGGGAATAAGTTTATTGAGTGTTGTAGGGAAGATATATGCTGGTATTTTGGTCGAAAGAGTGCGTAGAGTGACTGAAGGACTGATTGGTGAAGAACAAGGTGCGTTTAAGAGTGGTAGAGGATGTGTGGATAAAATCTTTACATTGAAACAAATGATTGAGAAAATGAAGGAGAAGAAGAATAAATTGTATTTAGGTTTTATGGATTTGCAACAGGCGTATGATAGGGTTAATAGGGAAGCTCTATGGCAGGTGTTAGTGATATATGGTGTTGGTGGAAGGCTTCTGAATGGAATCAAAAGTATGTATGAGGATAGTGAAGCGTGTGTAAGAGTAAATGGTGTCAAAGGTGATTGGTTTAGTTTTAATAGCGGAGTGAGACAGGGTTGTGTTATGTCTCCTTGGTTATTCAATTTATATATGGATGGGGTTATGAAAGAATTAGAGGTGGGGGTGGCAGGAAATGGTGTTAGAATGATGGAGAATGGAGATGAGTGGAGGGTGCCCTACCTATTATATGCGGATGATTTGGTTCTTTGTGGCGAATCTGAAGAGAGTTTGAGAAGATTGGTAAAGAGATTTGGCAGGGTGTGTAAAAGGAGGGGTTTGAAAGTAAACGTAGATAAGAGTAAGGTTATGGTTGTGAGTGAGGATAGCCCTCAGTGTGAAGTTATGTTAGATGGTGAGCAGCTGGAACAGGTGTCTGAGTTTAAATATTTAGGGTATGTGTTGGATGAGGAGGGAACGGATGATGCAGAATGTAGTAGGAAAGTTTTGAATGGCAGGAAGGTGGCTGGTGCAATTAAATCGTTGGTGAATGAAAAGGACTAAGTCTGGAGTGCGCTATAATCTTGCATGAGGGTATGTTGTTACCTGTGTTATTGTATAGTAGTGAGACTATGGTCTGGAATAAGAAGTATAGATCTAAAGTTCAATGTGTTCAGATGGACAATCTTAGGGGCGTGCTAATGTGTGAGAAGAATTGATAAAATAAGGAATGAACGTATTGGAGAGTTGTGTGGTGTGAAGAAAGGGGTAAACGAGGAGAATAAATGACGTATGTTTGAGCATGGTTTTGGTCATGTGGCAGAAGGATGAAACTGATAGTCGTTGGTTAAGCGGATGTAATAGTGGTGAGTGTGTTGGAACCGTGACCGGCTGGGAGACCAAAGAAGTAGTGGATTGAGTCAGTAAAGGAATGTTGCAGGAGAGAAATGTAAGTTTGGCAGAGCGGGAAGAAAGGTGCATGATAGGAGAGAATGGCGGGGTGTTGTAAGGGGGGTATGGTTGTGGCCCACCTGAGCCAGGCGATGAACCCTACACTTGACGATTTCCATAGTGAGGATCGTCGCGGTCCCGTGAAGCTCTAGGTGGATTTTCTGATTTGCGACGAGTTTCTTAGCTAATTTAATGGTAGCAGAGGGGCGGTAGGCTGGGCTTTCTTTTTCGAACTTTTGTCATATTCTTCTATTGCTTTTCTTTTCCGATGTTTGTCACGCACCTTACTTCCATCTTTTGAAAAAAAGGAAGATGAAGAAAGAAAAGAAAGAAAGAGGAAAAGATATAATTATATATAATAATATATATTATATATATATATATATATATACTATATATCTATATATATATATATATATAAAAAAAAAAAAAAAAAAAAAAAAAATATATATAATAATCATATATATATATATATTATATATATAACTATAATTATATATATATATATATATATATATATATGGGTTGTGTTATGTCTCCTTGTTATTCAATTTGTATGGATGGGTTATGAAAGAATTCGAGGTGGGGATGGCAGGAATGGTGTTAGAATGATGGACGATGGAAGAGGAGTGGAGGGTGCCCTACATATTATAATGCGGATGATTTGGTTTTTGTTGGCGAATCTGAAGAGAGTTTGAGAGGATTGGTAGAGAAGACTTTGGCAGGGTATGTAAAAGGGGGGTTTGAAAGTAAACGTAGATAAGAGTCAGGTTATGGTTGTGAGTGAGGACAGTCCTCAGTGTGAAGTTATGTTAGATGATGAGCAGCTGGGGCAAGTTGAGTTTGAATATTTAGGGTATGTGTTGAATGAGAAGGGAACGGATGATGCAAAAGTGTAGATGGGAAGTGTAGTAGGAAAGTTGTGATGTGGCATGAAGGTTGCTGGTGCAAATTAAATCGCTGGTGAATGTAAAGGGCTAAGTCTTAAGTGCGCTAGAGTCTTACAATGAGGGTATTTGTTACCTGTGTTATTGTAGGGTTCAAACTGAAATTTTGAATTTGATTTCCCTGACTTTCCCTGACGCAAATCCGCAAAATTTTCCCTGACGCAGAGTGTTCGTTTTTTTGCGTATAAAACTAATCTATTAATCAATTATTGCAGCCTATTTCTTCAGTTCATACATTAAATTATTGAAAATTTACTTTAGAAACTGTCATCATCATGGATGAATTTAAAAAATATATTTTTTTTTATAGTATTTTTTATACCTTCCCCATAACCGTCCAACGCACTTCCTTTTTTATTTTTCCAAAAGTAAAAAGTTTTTATTTATACAAAAAGAACATAAATTAAAGTTTACATTCATAGCCTAG
>JABUQX010001163.1:0-7500 GCA_015478945.1 Trachelipus rathkii
CGATAAAATAATTCTCGACCAATCACATACGAGGTCATATAGAGATAAGGATTACCCGACCAATCACAAGTAAGGAAAACATTTCCTTCTTACCTGCTTAAAGGATCTTACCGATCCAGCATGTTTCAGTTTGAAATATATTTATAAAAATAATAATAACAATGATTCTTGTCTATACTGGAATTACCTTTTGACCTGGTATTAGGCTTAAATCAGCATGGGATACAAAAAGGCTTATCCTAAATTTAGGCCCTAAATATTAGGCCTAAGAGTTATAGCACACATTTTTACTAGAAAAAGGTCAGTTTGAATATATTTTGACCTGAATTAGGCCTAAATCGCCCCGGGATACAAAAAGGATTATCCTACAACACATTTTTCAGAGAGAGGTCAGTTTCGTATCTGTAAGGAGTGCGGGTTGTTGTGTTTTCTCGTGATGGATTGTCAATGTACATAGATAATAATAATATTAATAATAAAGAAAATCAAATTTTTAAAAAAACTTTGAAATATTTTTAGTTAACATCGAGCGAATAATATAAATGTAAGTGAATAATTGTTATTTTTAAATAAGAACTTAGAAAGATTTTAATAAAATACATGTTATGTTAGCAGAGAAGAACTTATTTTGTTATTTTTATACTTATTACATGGCTAAAGATGATGTAAAGCAGTAAGTCAATAGAACAAAACGTGGCATAGCTTGGTGTAGAGGGGTGCTAGGGGCTGACCTTACTGATTTACTGATTTATTGCTTTAAGGTACGTAAAATATATGTTTTTAATAAAATTTCATAAAATTTTAGTAAAAGTTATTTTAAAACTTGATAGTTATAAAATTTATAAACAAAAAGTATTAACAGTTAATAATAAATTCTTTGTTCAAAGATAATGATTGATTTATTATAGAAGTTTTAAGAAACTTTGAAATAATTTTAGTTATAATTGAATGAGTAATATAAATGTACGTGTTTAATTAAAACATAAAATGTTTTAATAAATTATACGTTATATGTGTAAGTGAGTGTGCGTGTGTAAGTAAATCTGTGTGTGAGTGTAAGTAAATCTGTGTGAGTGTAAGTAAATCTGCGTGTGTAAGTAAATCTGTGTGTGAGGTGAGTGTGTGTGTGTGTGTAAGTGTAAATGTAAGTGTCTATGGGTAAATGTAAGTGTCATAGTGAATGTGTGTATAAGTGTCATAGTGAATGTGTGTATAAGTGTAAGTGTGTGTGTGTGTGTGTGTGTGTGTTCTAAATAATAATAACAATAGGCATGAAGTAAATAACACTAAGTAATAATAATAATAAAAATAAAAAATAATAAAATAATAATAAAAATAAATAAAAATAATAATAAAATAAATAAAAAGTATTAAAACAAAATAAAAAACATAATGTTAATAAATATATGAGTTAAAGCAGTAAAACATATGAGTTAAAGCAGTAAAACCATATGAGTTAAAGCAGTAAAACATGAGTTAAAGCAGTAAAACATGAGTTAAAGCAGTAAAACATATGAATTAAAGCAGTAAAACATGAGTTAAAGTAAAACAAGAGTTAAAGCAGTAAAGCAGTAACACAAACCAACTAATCCCCTCTTGGTGTTAGGTCACACCTCTATTGATATTACTGATTTACTGCTTTAAGGTATGTATTGTTAATAAATTACATACCTCAAACCAGTAAAACAATATGTTAAAGCAGTAAACATGAGTTAAAGCAGTACACGTAAAACAAAAGCATACTAATCCCCTTGGTGCTATGTAACACCTCTATTGATTTACTGATTTACTGCTTTAAGGTATGTAATGTTAATAAATATGTGAGTTAAAGCAGTAAAACATATGAGTTAAAGCAGTAAAACATGAGTTAAAGCAGTAAAGAGTAAAACAAAAGCAGCTAATCCCTTAGGTGGTTAGGTACACCTCTATTGAATTTACTGATTACTGCTTTAAGGTATGTAATGTTAATAAATTATGTGAGTTAACAGCAAGTAAAACATAAATGAGTTAAAGCAAGTCAAACATGAAGTTAACAGCAGTAAACAGTCAAAAAAAAAGCACGCTAATCCCTTAGGTGTTTAGGTAACACCTCTATTGATTTACTGATTTACGGCTTTAAGGTTATGTAATGTCAATGATTTTAAAAATTTACAGTTGTTTAAAATAGAATTATTAGATACAAGACACTCTGGATTTTTTTTTTCTTCCTTTCTCATTCCTCATTCTTTTTCATTATTTATATTGGCATAACTTCTTAAATAGATTTCTAATTTTTAATGTTATTGGTCAGCTTTTCCTGGTTTTAGAGTGTAACTACATGGCCTCAGTACTCGACTCATCAATTGTGAATTAGTCGCTGATGGAGCTTTACCCCCAAACGCTCCTCTGGATACCGTTCCCTGATACATGACTCATTTTTATTTTAAGTAAAAGGTGTATATATATATATATATATATATATATATATATATATATATATATATATATATATATATATATATATATATATATATATATATATATATGTGTGTGTGTGTGTGTGTAGGTGTAGGTGTGAGCTACGGCTGGTATATGTATCAAGGGTGGATGTATGTGTCTAGGTATGTGTGCTTGTGTGTGTAGGTATAGGTGTGAGCGTAAGTGCCTATGGGTAGGTGTATGTGTGTATAAAAAGCCTAGCGTATGTGTGTGTGTGTATAAATAGCCTAGCGGGTGTGCGTGTGTGCATAAGTGTCATAGTGTGTGTAGACGTGGGTGTAGGTGTGAGCTAGGGTTGGTGTATGTATCCATGGCAGGGTCGGTAAGGGTGGGTGTGTGTATATAGGGTGGGTGTATGTGTCTAGGCATGTGTGTGTGTAGGTGCAGATGTGAGTGTAAGTGTCTATGGGTGGGTGTATGTGTGTGTGTGTATAAGTATCCTAGCGGGTGTGTGTGTGTGTATAAGTAGCGTAACGGGTGTGTGTGTGTGTGTGTATGTGTGAGTGTGTAAGTATGTTTATATGTATGTGTGTGTGTATGGATGATAGCGATTTTACTCTCTCTCTCTCTCTCTCTCGTTGTATATATATATATATATATATATTATATATATATATATAATATTATATATAGATGCGATCTTATATTAAATATATATATATATATATTATATCTATTATATATATATATTAATTATATATTATAATATATGTATGGATGATAGCGATTTTACTCTCTCTCTCTCTCTCGTTGTATATATATATATATATATAAATTGCATATATATAAAATGCAAAATCGAGATGCGCTTTTTCTAAACTTTTAATATGGAAATAGCTATTTCCAAAATTTTTGTATGCATAAAAATGATTTATATATAAGTAACATTTGTTTATATATTAAAGGGCATTCAGACGGAGCCCAATTAGTTAAGTCCTATACACTTCCTTAAGAGGCTACGGGTCGAGTTCCAGTTCGGTTAGTGACTGGTATAGGTCACATTTTTTAAATTCCCACAATTCCTTTGTTCATTCTTGTGGGTGGGATGATTCGCATCAGAAGATAGAAGATGTTATGCGCATGCGCATGATGCATATACATGTATGCGCAAATACGCATGGTACATATACATGACTAAGTAGTAGTATAAAATGACATGTGGCGACCATTCCTTAAAGAAGGCCCAATGGGTTCAGGATACCTGTGAAACCTTCCAGAAGAGTACAAGAGCAACTATATATATATATATATATATATATATATATATATATATATATATATATATATATATATATATATTATATATATATATATAAATAAAAATATATATTATATTATAATATTATAATATATAATAAAGCAAATTTGAAAATAGATTCAATGAAAACTATGGTATAGGGGATTGGGAATACCTCCTTGGAGAGCACAGACAGATAAAGCAGTCACGGTGAATGGAATGGGTATAGAGATACGGTGAATGAAACGGGGTAGGAGGGAAGGACTGGGATGATGAGGGTGTGTGTGTATAAGGGTGAGTGTATGTGTCTATGGATGCATTCGTGGATATTAAAATACATTCATGAGTTATAGAAAAACGAGGATGCGAAACAGCGAAAAAAACGGTCCGGCTTGGTGCAGTGCGGTGCGGTGCGGTGCGGTGCTGCGCGGTTCGGCGCGGTTCGGCGGGGCCTTGCGGTTAAGCGAAAACGCGTTGGTGAACTCCGAAACGCCCCCCCACCCTTAAGGGGGGGGGGGAAACCCGAAAAAAAAAAAAAAAAAAAAAAAAAAAAAAAAAAAAAAAAAAAAAAAAAAAAAAAAAAAAAAAAAAAAAAAAAAAAAAAAAAAAAAAAAAAAAAAAAGCACTAAAAAACACCCATGAAGGTAGCTGAGTATTCCAAAAATTACGGTGCCAAAAAAGCCTCAGGTAGGTTCCTGGCTGGGCAGCTCTGCGGCGGCACATCGGTGTCCAAAATCCCTCTATTACTACTGGCATGGGCTAACAGATTTCTTCAGTGTGGTTGATTTTTTATCGATTTTAGTTTTTGCTGTTTTGTTCATTAGTTTTTTTTTTAAATATATATATATATATATATATATATTTATATATATATATATATATATATATATATATATATATATATATATATATATATATATATATATATATATATATATATATATAATATATATATAAAATATATGTTTATATATTTATATTTTTATATATATATTTATATATATATAATATATATATATATATATATATATATATATATATATATTAAGCTGGGTTGAAAACATACAAAAGTTGTAGTGCAGATTTGAAACAACTTTATTTTGGTGCTCACTTCAGATACAAACTGAAATGTGTTAAAAGTAAGTTCTTCAAGATTTGTTTTCATACCCCAACTTTACCTTGAATCTTTTTATTTAAAAACAAAAATATATATATATATAGCCAGATATACAGTATAGCTTAAATATCCTTACATTCTTACATGCTAAACAACCTGCATAGTACAAAATCTCATAGAAAATCAGATTTTGTCTGTACTGAAGGTATTTCGATTCGAGAATGTTTGGTTTGTAGTATTGCACCATGTCGAGAAGTATGACCAACGACCCTACTAGAAACAGCGGAAACATCTTTGACATTTCTTTCAACATCGACCGAATGACACGGATACTTTGGTAGGAGAATTTGTTGATTACTAACCAAAATATCATCACTAATATCATCAAGAAGAGGTGGGGGGGTGATAGGAGTACTCCCCCAGTCTATCAGTTCCATGTAGGAAGTGGCGTTGAGATTGACGTTTAGCTGCCTTTTATCAAAGCAGCGAACTTGCACATTGGTGGAGGAAATTTTCTTTCTTGCTTGAAGAATTTGTTGACATGAAAATCTTCTTATTGTTTCCCGTTCATCTGCAACACCAGCTAGCAACAAGTTTTCTGGATGACAAAAATAGGAGTTGTTTAGGAGCACTGGAGAAATGATGTTCTGATCCTCAGGAGAAAGTTTTTGATACTGTGATACCATAAAGTGAAAATTCTTTGCACCATCTTGACAGAAGGGATGGGAGCGGATATAGAACCATATGGGGGCATAGAAGTTCAGTACGAATCGTACCAAACGCCTCAGATCATCAGATGCGGATTCTGTTGAAACGTACAATCGAAGCAGTCTGTTAGCTTTAGTTAGCCACCTTGCATGGCTTAAGGCACCCGGCTGTGCAGTTTTCAAATACCGCATATTATTATGATCTGCATTTTGTACCCCTTGCTGAATTAATAAACAGATTTTTAGTAAATACAGCTGGTCAGAACTTAGATCTTTCGTAACTGTTTCAGGAACATCAACTACAGAGCCTGGAATTGGTTGAAAATTAATGATGGGTTTGGTCTGAGGATCAAATGAGAGCAGTTTGGTTATAGGTCCTTCATGTGACGATGGGCCAGTTGTCTTCCCATCAACAACACTAAATAACTTCCTGAGTGGCAGTTCATTAAAATGCAACATGCATATGAGCCATTGAAGTGGTCTTTTAAGATGTAACTCCAACAGTGTGATTATTCCATTCTTGTTACCCGTATTCACAGGAGTTCCATCGCAAATCACTGCTCTTAAAGTCTCTGTAGATCTTGTTCGTTCAATAATACCCAGAATTTCATTAAATACATCTCGAGATCTTCCTGAGTTAGGACTAACGTGATCGATGTAACATGCATCTGGAAATGACACTAGCACGTAATGTTCTTCTCTAACTTTTCTACGCACACCTCCAGTATCGACAAGTGTTTCATCTATTTTTCCATCGAAACCAATGCAGACCATACCTCTGTGTTGCAGCAAATGCTCCTCTGACTGTTTGTCTCTCCAGTATTTTCTTTGGCGTTGTAACTTACTTGGATCAACAACGTTTTTTGGTGACAGAAGTCCGAGGTCCTTGAGGGCAGCATTAACTATGAGACATGCATCTCTATTGCTCACATTTGTCCTCTCTAATGCTTTACACAACTCAGGATACTGGTTTCTATTTTGAGGGTGACATTCTTCCATTTCTTCTGATTCTAAGGAAAATGATTCTTCTAGCACATCACTCTCACTGCCTGATAATTCAACTGAACTTACACATTTTTGCGTATCTTTGTGTCTCATCTTACTTTCAAATGTCAACCGTTTCCTTTTCCTTTCCTGAAGTTTCATGTTTTTCTCTGTTCTTTCCTTGTCCACCTTTCCTATTATCATGCGTCTTGAAGTGTTTTGATCAAGCCAAAATTGCCATTCCAATACAGGGATTTTCTTTTCATTGGGACATTGACATTGATTACGTTCAACTATACCATTATGAACACACTTGCACGCGCTAATGTCGAAGAGACGAGAAAATGATTTTATTTTATCTTGATATGTTAGAGAAGATTGTTTATTTCTTGAATATTTCATCAAATCATTGACATTCACTATTAGTCTCTTCACTTTCACTATAACACTTTCAAATTCTATTGTTGGAATGCCTGCTTTATTGTATATGCCTTTAACTTCTGTTGCCACTAACTTTGCTAGATGAGTAACACTGGCATCTTTGTTGACTACTTGATGGAACTTGTAGGCTCTAAAAACATCCTCAGCCAGTGGTAGCTGATTTTCGACAAGTGGTTGTGGATAACCGAATATTGCATGCCTGTCTTTATGCCTTGTTGCACATGCCATGATACGTCTTGCAATAATAGTAATAAACACTGCACCCACAGGACTTATCTCAAACGTCGAATAGTCTGGATCTGAAATGAGACAGAAATAGCTCTCAATTAGTATTAAAACCAAATTTTGAAGAACAAAGCATATAAAATTCATAACTTAAAAATAGTAAAAAACGATGTCAAAACCCTTTTAAAAAAACTAAAGTTGGGCCCCCTAGACATTGAGTAAATGCAAAATGATTTTTTGTCCCACTACAGGGAAGCCAAGGAGCACCAATTTGACCATGTTTGGTTATCCCACCAAAATTCAACCCAGCT
>JABUQX010001163.1:12500-15000 GCA_015478945.1 Trachelipus rathkii
AAATGTTTTCCTTTTCGCTGGCTTTTTTAGTTTTTGAGATATATTTTTTTTTTTTTTTTTTTTTTTTTTTTTTTTTTTTTTTTTACAGTTTCCTCGGTAAAATTTTGCCAGGATTCCAGCAATGTATTCCTTTTCCCGGTAGCTGTTGTAGTTTTTGAGATATGGATTGTGGCTCTTCTAGAGGCTGGCCTCTCTTTCTCCCTGTCTTATTTGTTTAAAAATTGGCGCATAACAAGATATCAAATTTGGAGAGACACTTTACAGCTAAACACGTGTCACTAGTGTTAAATATCCTGTCGGTGATGCAAGGAAGAAAGCAGTTGAGGAACTTCAGAAGAGGTCAAGAAAAATTCAAGGGCTATGTATTTAATTCTGGATGCAATCTTCTCACAATGTTAATTTTGCAAAGTTTTTTGTGGTTAGTTTAGAAGATTGGCTAAGAGAGGATAACCATCATAACGACGGCGAATACATAAAAGTTGGTTTTATAAACTGTATCCGAATAGCTATTTCGAATTTTAAACAAGCAGATATTTTAAACATTAATATATATTGTCCTCTTAACAGTGAACTTTAAGCAAAAAAATGTTTCGAATATAAACAACGTTATTTTTATAAGATCTAAAATCGTTCGGGCTTTACCAATAGCAGTTATTGGGTTTGTGACGTAATGATAAAGCTCAAGTTTCACTTTTTGTACATTAATTTCATCTACAGGTCTTAAAGAAGAACTTTTAGGATTATTGCCACTCAAAGGTCAAACACGTGGAGAGGATATAGCAAATTCTGTAATTGAGTGCATTGAAAAACATCATATTCCACTCGATAAAATTGTCTCAATTTCAACAGACGGGGCGAAAAGTATGACCGGCGTAAGAAACGGGTTTGTTGCTATTTTGAAAGAAAAAATTAATCACGAGATACTTACTTACCATTGCATCATTCATCAAGAAGCGCTTTGTGCGCAGACATTTCCAGAAGAAATTTGCAAAGTTATGGAAATGGTGATTAAGATTATCAACTCAATTATAGCTAAAGCTCTTAATCATCGCCAATTTAAAGAATTTTTAGTTGAAATGGAGAGTGAGTACGCAGATCTTCTGCTGCATAACAAGGTACGTTGGTTATCAAGAGGAAACGTTTTGAAACGTTTCACTTCCTTATTAACAGAAATTAAAACATTTCTTCTTGAGAATGCGGTTCACTATCCAGAAATAACGAACGTTCAGTGGATCCAAAAAAAATTATTTCATGGTAAACTCTATATCTCATCTAAATCAGCTTAATCGTAAACTACAGGGGAAAGGAAACACAATTTTTTCGATGTTAGAAGAAGTTATTTCATTCGAAAACAAATTATCTCATTTTTGCTCAAGATTTTGAAAGAGAAACTTTGATTCACTTTCCAAGCCTGTTGAAACATCGCCAAGAAAATAATTCTGATATTGAAATTTGTTATTTCAAAACAACACTTTTAAATATGAAGGAAGCTTTTCTCAACAGGTTTCAGGAATTCAGATACAACAATGCTACGTTAGCATTTGTTAAAAAACCTCTTAATGCTACTGTGGCAGAATTAAATTTTTCTCTTTTTAATATTGACATTGGCAACTTTGAAATGTAATTGCCTGATTTAAAAAACAAAGAATTGGGAATCTCGAAATTTGAACGTATTTGTGCTGATATAGAAATATTGGAGAAAAACAAATGCAAACTTTGTTCACAGCACAAGTGGTCTGCTTTGAAAGACCCGGAGAAGGAAGATATGTTGATTTTTAACACCTGGAATAGTATTTCTGGCTCATATAATCAGATGAAAAAACAAGCGTTTGATGTTCTTTCCTATTTCGGTCTACATATTCATGCGAACAATCATTTTCAGGCATGAACCTTATCAAGAGTAAGTTGAGAAGTCGTCTTATTGATGAGAAACTGGAATCGTACCTAAAATTAAAAACAACAACATACAAACCTGACTTACCCAAACTTTCCAAGGAGATGCAAGGCCATTGTTCACAGTATTTGTCAGTCATTGTCATGATTTAATTTTATGGATACCTTACAATTTAATTTTATCAATAAATAATATCGTTATTAAGTATGATATCAAGTTTTATTCAACGCACCTATAGTTTAACTAAGACTTAAAACTTTAAGTAAAGTTTACTAAGTTAATTTAGGAACCAGTGCTGGAGTGAAGAAGATTTTTAAGTGTCGAAGATTGGAGAAAGGTTGTTGGAGATTGTTTGGACATAACGGAGAGGATGAACAAAAGGAGATTAGACGAAATAAGTATACAAGACGAGTGTGGATGAGAGAGTTGGGAAAGGGGTTAACCTGCCACGCGAAAGTACCTCAATCAGATTGCAAGCGTTTTTAAGCAAAAGTCAGCTTTAGGAGTACTTAATTAAGGTTAATAACAATGTATATATAGTTTATGTTAAAAATTTGGCTTCAGATGAAATTTCAATCGTTGTGCTGCTGATATTTGACTGCTGTT
>JABUQX010001163.1:27500-30000 GCA_015478945.1 Trachelipus rathkii
ATATATATATATATATATATATATATATATATATATATATATATATATATATATATATATATATATATATATATATATATATATATAGACAGACAAACATCTCCCTTATATTAAATCTAATATTTATATATATATATATAATATTATTTAAATAATTAAAATAATAAAATTAATTTAATAAAAAATAAAATAATTATAAAATTTAAATAATATATATATATTATATAACTATATTATAAATATACAGTGTATATATATTTTATATATTATATATTGATGGATTAAATATATATTTATATAATTATTATATATTATATATATATATATATATATATATATATATATATATATATATATATTATATATATATGTTATATAATATATATATATATATTATTATATTATCTATATAATATATATATATGATTATATATATATTCTATATATATAAATTATATACAATATATATATTTAATATAATATATATATATATATATATATATATATATATATATATATATATATATATATATATATATATATATATATATGTATATAATATATATATGATATATTATATTATATATATATATATTATATGTAGTACTCATAATACATAGAGTACTCTTATTGTTTATATTGCTTATAACTGTTTAATGTAATAGTGTTTCTAATAGCATACTATAAAATTTTTAAGTTTTCTTTAACCAAGTTAAAAGAAAATATAGTTGTAGGATGAACACTTTTTATTGATAAAAAGGATGCCTTGTATTAGATGCTTTATCGTTGTTTTTATCATTGTAATATATATTACTAAATAAATTAATGAAAAAAATATCTTGTTTCTAGCTCAATTTGTAATTTAAGACTTTGTCGAGTCTTTTCGCCGGTTTTTTTTCATTTAGAATAAGACTTAGGTTTCATACAAAATTAAGCAATGGGAAAAAAGGTGCAGACCTAAAATACATTTCTCTGGAGCTAGAACTATGTTTCTAGTTCTGCCACAACTGGCATAAAAATTTTAATAAAAAAAAGGATTTAATAATCCACTACGATACATCAGAGGGTCAGAGAATATAAGATACAATAATAATAGAGAAAATAAAACTAATAGATACAAGCTCTTCTCGCTTCTATATATATATATATATATATATATATATATATATATATATATATATATATATATATATATATATATATATATATATATATATATATATATATATATATATATATATTTTTGATAGTTAACCCTGGGCACAAAAACAATTTTATTTAAAACATAATAAAATTTTAATTGTTCAATAAAGCACTGTACAAATAATATAATATAAAATACATAATATTTCGCCTAGGATAAATAACGCCTAGGCCTCTTCAGATGATATTACCAAAATTTTATTAGGCAAACTAATTACAAAAATAAATAAAAATAAATAAAACTCGTGAATGGTTGGTTTATTTAATCCTTTATATCGGCGAGGTAACGTGAAGAAAGAAGTATCGAAATCTGAGTTGAATCTAATTTAACTTCACCTGGAATCCTATTAAAATTATTTGTATTATAAATATATAAAGATTCAACTATTTTCCTTTTTGTGATATGATTAATGTATTTAAGAGATGATGCAGATGAAATGCCAATCCTATGTCCCTCTGAAGATCTATGGGCTGTTAAGGCTGAGTTCTGGGCATTCTTAGTTAAATCATAACTGTGTTGATTTAATCTTCTCGGAAGGTCGATGGTCTCACCGATGTACACTGCGGGACAATCAAGGCAGGGGATTTTATAAATGCATTGAGTCTGCTGGTTATTACTTTTAGGGGGTTTAAATATTCGTTTAAGGGGGATTGTGTTATTTTTAACAAATTGAATATTTTTAGGTAAATGTTGTTTGATATTAGGGTTAATTTTGTAGGGAATGGGAAGATATGAGAAGGTATGTTCAGTGCTAGGGGGGTTACTATTATAATATTTTTTCTTTGCTTTGTTAAATGCTAGATTGATAACATGTTGAGGATATTTTAATTTAGTAAAAGAGGAGAAAAGAAATTGTGTCTCAGATAATAAGTTAGGAGGAGAACAAATACGTAACGCTCTAAGATATAGTGAAGTAAGTGTAGCTAATTTGGTGTTGTATGTGTGTGAAGAAAACCAATGTATATTTGTAGGAGAAGTTGGTTTTCCATAATAGTTTACAATTTTTTTCTGATTTCGATAACTGGTCAAAGTTTAACAAAGATACTTCAGTTAATCAAGATATACTGAAAGGCATTCTTCTTAATGAATTAGTTAGTGATAAACAACAGATAAAACTTCCAAAAAGATTTTATACAGCCATGTTGACGTTAAAGAAAAATAAAAATATTGTGATCACTAAAAGTGATAAAGGTAATCAAACTGTTGTTATGAATTATCAAGATTATATAACTAAATGTAATAATATTTTGTCGGATTCAAATACATATATGAAAATCAACAACAATCCCCTTAATA
>JABUQX010001163.1:35000-38058 GCA_015478945.1 Trachelipus rathkii
AGAATGATGAAACTCGGTATACAACCTTCTGAGGATGTATCTTAGATGACCCCGGGTGTAAAATGACTGTGGGTGCCCCAGACGGGGTACTCACCCCAAAATCTGAAATATTGATGTAGAAAGCCGAAACTTGATATTCAGCCTTTTTAGGTTGTATCTTAGATGTATCCGGGGTAAAATGACCGATTTGACCAATTCGGGGACAGCCCTACTTAAATCTGAAACATATAGTTGACCCTAGAATGATGAAAACTCGGTATAACAAACGCTTCTGAGGATGTATCTAGATGACCTCTGGGTGTAAAACGACTGTCGGGTGCCCCACGACGGGTAACTACACCCAAAATCTTGAAATATTGACAAAGAACAACGAAACTTGATATACAGCCTTTTTAGGTTGTATCTTAGATGTATCCGGGGTAAAATGACCGATTTGACCAAATTCGGGGACCAGCCCCACAAAACTGAAATATTGACATAGAATGATGAAACTCGGTATACAACCTTCTGAGGATGTATCTTAGATGACCCCTGGGTGTAAAATGACTGTGGGTGCCCCAGACGGGGTACTCACCCCAAAATCTGAAATATTGACATAGAACAACGAAACTTGATATACAGCCTTTTTAGGTTGTATCTTAGATGTAATCCGGGGTAAAATGAACCGATTTGGGCCAAATTCGGGAAACCGGCCGACAAATCTGAAATATTGACTCTAGAACGATGAACTCGGTATACACCTACCATATAAGGTAACTCACATCATATATGGGTTAAAATAACCGTACACACCCCAAAGGGGGGTCTCTGGGACGCCAAAACCTGAAATATTGATCTAGAACGATGAAACTCGGTATATTATACCATTCATATAAGGTACCCATAACGTATATGGGTTAAATAGCCGTACACCCCAAAGGGGGGTCACCAGCCCCACAAAAACTGAAATATATTGACCTAGAACGATGAAACTCGGTATACAACATTACAATATAAGGTACTCACATCATATATGGGTTAAATAGCCGTACACAGTCTAAAGGGGGTCTCCGGGACCCCAAACTTGAAATATTGACCTAGAACGATGAAACTCGGGATATACCTTTCATATCTAGTACTCATATCATATATGAGTTAAATATCCGTTCACATCCAATTCGGGGACAGGCCCCCACAAAACTGAAATATTGGCGCAGAACAACGAAACTTGGTATACATCTTCTTATGATGTATCATTTATACAGAAAAAAAAAAAAAAGAAAAAAAAATAAAAGTTTAAAAAAAAAAATTTAAAAAAATTTAAAAAAATTTTTTAAAAAAAATTAAAAAAATTTTTTTTTTAAAAAAAAATTAAAAAAAAATTTTAAAAAAAAATAAAATTTTTTAAAAACATTAAAAATTTAAAAAATTTTAAAAATTTTTTTTTTAAAAAAATTTTAAAAAATTAAAAAATTAAACATTTTTTTTTTCTTTTTAAGTTTATAACTTAAAAAAATTACGTTTTTTATGTAAATCAAACACCCTCCAAAAGCCTCTGGAGCCTCTGGAGCCTCTTTGAGCCTTCCCGGCCTCTTCCCAGCCTCCCAAGCCTCCCGAAGCCTCCCGACCCTCCCCATCTATGATCTATTGACGCCGGCCTCTCCAGCCTCCCCTCCTCACACCCCTCCCATCATGATCTGTTGATTTCATTGTCATATTTTGTATAACATAACACAAAACTTTATTTATTTTGGTTTATATGCTTTAAACAGTTTGTTTTTACTAAATTTCCGCTTTTCATATTTATAACTTTAAGAAATTGGGTTTTACATACACTAAACCTGGTAAATCAGTAAAATCAAACCACCACCCCTCCCCCATCCCTACCCAATCCTGGATATTTTACATTAACATAGTAAATTTAACCAAATTTTTATCCTAACCTTGTCTAATTATCATACTGATCAATGAATATATGCTAACATTAACAAAATTCCATACTTAAACAACAATAAAGTACTAACATTGAGTGGCCGAATGGGACGCTCCTTACACTTTTTCCTAACATGTCCACTGATGATTTTTTACATTAATATAGTAATATTTAATAAAAATTTATCATAACCCTGTCTAAATATCATACTGATCAATGAATACATGCTAACGTACCAAAGTTTTCACATCAATAAAGCAACATCTGATTTCGAATATAACGTACATTCACAAACCTAACACATCTTAAACAGGAATAAACAGTTAACATTAACAAACTTCCATACTTAACAACAGTAAAGTAACTAACATTGAGCTCAGAAACGTAACCTACTTGCACTTTTTTCTAACATATAACTGATGTTTTTACATTAACATAGTAACATTTAACAAAAATTTATCACAACCTTGTGTAAGTTCTTAACTTTCAATGAAATTATATTTTTGGCCCCCCCTAAAAACGCAAACAAAGAATTCCAACGTCAATAAAGCAACATATATAAACATGATGTACGAATATAATTACACTCACAATCCTAACCCATCTTAATGCCTGAATAAATCGCTAACATTAACAAACTTCCTCCATACTTAACAACTGTAACGTAACTAACATTTGCATACATACGTAACTTATTCACACTTTTTCATAACATATCTCTAACATATCATTACTATTTTCGTATTTTAACACTGTAATATTTATCATCACCGTACCTAATTATCATATTGATCAACGAATATATGCCAACGTGACAAAGTTTTTGCCTTAACAAAGCTAACATATCATAGGCTAAACCAAGAATATAATGTATAACATCAACCCTAACATACCTTAAACACGAATAAACAGCTAACATTAACAAAGTTCAATACTTAACAACAGTAAAGTAACTACCAAAACATATAGAACGTTGTCTTTCACATCTTTTTTTCCTTTTTGTTTTAAAAAACTTTTTATTTATTTTTAACATTATTTCTTAAAACTTTGTTTTAAAAAACCTTTTTGTTTATTTTATTTTTTTTTTTAACCTTTTAATTTTTAAAACTTTATTCCTTAAAGACTTTTGTTTACTAAATTTTTTAT
>JABUQX010001164.1:0-22037 GCA_015478945.1 Trachelipus rathkii
ACAACCCACACGAGGAGAATTGTATACAGCAATAGTACCCCTGTGATGTATATCATATATGTACCCCTTTTTAATATATACAATATATGTACCCCCTGGTATCTGTATAGTACCATATATGTACCTGTATCTGTATATACATATATGTACCCACTGTATATACATATATTATCTATATTATATACATAATGTACCCTGTAGATGTATATACATATATGTCTGTATATGTATATACAATATGTACCACCCTGTATTTAACATTATATGTACCCCCTGTAGGTATAAGCATATAATGACCTGTATGGATGTATATACTATAGTAACTGATATGTATACATATATATGTCCCTTGTATATATATAATATATCATTATTACCCCTGTAAGTAATACATTTTGTACATGTATTATATACATATATTACCATTATTGTGTATCATATTGTACCCATGTATATGTATATACATATATGTACCCATGTATATGTATATACATATATGTACCCATGTATATGTATATACATATATGTACCCCTGTATATGTATATACATATATGTACCCCTGTATATGTATATATAATGTACCCCTGTATATGTATATACATACATGTACCCTGTATATGTATATACATATATGTACCCCTGTATATGTATATACATATATGTACCCCTGTATATGTATATACATATGTGTACCCATGTATATTTATATACATATATGTACCCATGTATATGTATACACATATATGTACCAATGTATATGTATATACATATATGTACCCAAGTATATGTATATACATATATGTACCCCTGTATATGTATATACATATATGTACCCACGTATATGTATATACATATATGTACCCATGTATATGCATAACATTATTACCCCGTATATGTATTACATTATATGTACCCCTTTATATGTATATACATATATGTACCCCTGTATATGTATATACATATATGTACCCCTGTATATGTATATACATATATGTACCCCTGTATATGTATATACATATATATATATGTACCCCTGTATATGCACCTGTATATTATATATTATAAACATATAATAATATATAATTATATATATTATATATATATTTTATATATATTATATAATATAATAAAATAATAATATTATTAAAAATAATATATAAATATATATAATATATATTATATATATACATATATGTACCGCTGTATATGAAATATACAATTATATGTACCCATGTACTATGTAATACATATATGTACCCTGTATATGTATAGATAATATATATATAATTCTATAATATATATTATATATATAATATATATTATTTATATTATATATATTAATATATTATAAATATATATATTATATATATATATATTATGTGTTTTACGCATGTATATTTAATATACATATATGAACCCCTGTATATGTATATACATATATGTACCATTGTATAAGTATATACATATATGTACCCCCCTTTTTCTATGTATACTAGATACTATCGTACCATCTATTATGTTATATACATTTTCGTACCATGTTTATCGTTTATATACATATTGTACCTGTATACGGCTGTAACACATATATGTACGCCCTGTATACCTGTATATACATACTACTGTACCCCTGTATAGTGTCATATACATTATTCCCTCGATACTGTTATATACATATATGTACCTCGTATCATGTATATACCATACTCATGTACCTGTATATGTATATATCATGTACCTGTATATTGTATATACATACTATGTACCTGCTATCATGTATAACATATATGTTCCATCGTCATAATGTATATACATATTGTACCCTGTATATGTATACTACACTATATGTACATGTAATAGTATATCCATCATCACTGTACCCGCCCACACACCACATATATGTTATAATATTATATACCCTAATATCAAAACAAATAAAAACAGCATTAAGAAGATACAATCAAGCCATTAATATTATAATTAGAATAACATCTTAAGAAGCTGCATTGACCCACCCTAGAATGTTCAGTCTCATAATAAATAAGAAGAATACTTAAGAAGCCGCATGGTCTTTCATCTCAGAACTGGTCCCAGTCCCAATAAAAATTAATATCTAGGAAGCGCAATTGCACCTCCTAGAATGTAATACACTAAAAATAACGAAATAATACTTAAGAAACAGTATGGCCCCCATATAGGTGTCACCATCAATCCAAATAATAATCCTATAATTAAAATAATAATCTCACACGACACATTCAGACACTAATGCAGATCGTCCTGTCAACTCATAATAAATACTTATATATTTTATTTAATAAAATAATACGAAGAAAGCATGCCATCTTGAAATAAGAAAGCATGCTCAGTAATAGGGGTGTTAAATTTTGGAATAGTCTGCCCAGGAGGTTGTCTGAGTGTGACTCCGAATTCTGCAACATTTAAGAAAGCGGTTGGATGGTATATGGAATGGGTCTGGCTATCATATATACTACCTATCTACACAGTCATAATTAGCGATCTCTCTCAGCTTACAGATACGATCTCACTATATCACCACTCGTCAGACTGATGCCGTGACCATCAACTTACAGTTAATTAATGCATGCATGAGAATTAGTATTGGACAGATCCACTTATCTCTACACGACTCACATAATAACAAGCCCCACAACGCCCACATAGGCACCTTTCTAAGAACATAGTCAGCTACACACACTAACAACTACATAAATCTACATCAATTATTCTCTAACAATTTCATTAATCCTACTATATGCAATTGACTGGACAGTGCTAGATAGGCCATGCGGCTTCTGAATTATTATTCTTATTTATATTATTATGGACATTCACGACTGAGGAGACCTTACTATCAGGGGACAGATGCGACTTTTATACATTCATCTACCCTACATAATTATTAGATATCGTGGGTATGATGACACTCCTAACAGAGCATAAAACCCCTCATGTGTCTTCTTAATTAAAATCATCATTCCTCTCTACACCAACCAATCACTATCTCTCTATTAATTAATTATTCTTAATTCTTATTTTTATGAGGGTCACTGGGACTTCTGAGACGGGCCACAATAACCCTATCCACACAGAGATAATACACTCAATTATTAATTTTTATTGGTCGACCTGTGACAGTCTAAAAAGGACAATGCGGCTTCTTAAGTTTTTATTTTATTTTAAAATGAATTGACTGGGACACCTTCTAGAGGGATCAATGTGGATTAATTATTATTTTTAAGTTATTAATTATTATTGGTGACTGGGACACTGTCTAGATAGGCCCATGCGGCTATATGTATTATTCTTATTTTTTTTATTATGGGTTATTGGGCCCACACACTTCTAGATGGGCGAATGAACGGATTTTTTATTTTTTATTGAGTTCGACTGGCGACAGTCTCACACAGGCAGAGCGCCGCTCTCAAATAATATACCGTTACTCATTCAATATATCTCTCTACTGGTCACCATGACGCAATCTCTAGAGGGGTTAAAAATGCGCTTTCTAATTATTATTCTGAATAATAATTAAAGAAGCTTGCATTAACCTTTAAATGTCCAGCTCACACAACTACAAACGAATCATACTTAAGAGCCGCATGGTCTATTACCCTGTCCCAGTCAACCAATAAAAGTTAATAACTTAAGAAGCCGCATTGGCCACTCTAGAATGTCAAACTCCACCAGTAACCCACAACTAAATCAACACTAATACACTCAAGAATACACTACAACTTGAAGATCATAGGCCTATCTACATGTACCCAGTTCAACATATATATATAACTACCCAACAAAACTACTACATATATATATATATATATATATATATATATATTATCAACCACCTTTTTTCCCCTCACATACAATCATCAACATAATACATATATATATATATATATATATATATATATAATATACACACACCATATTATATATATATATATATATATATATATATATATATATATATTATATATATATTATAATATTATATATTATTATAATATATATATATATATATATATATATATATATATAATATATATATATATATATATATATATATATATATAATATATATATATATATATATATATATATATATATATTATATATAGTATTTATTTATATATATATATAATATATCTCTATATATATATATATATATATAATATATATAATATTATATATATAATATATATATAAT
This sequence comes from Trachelipus rathkii, assembly GCA_015478945.1. Lineage (NCBI taxonomy): Eukaryota > Metazoa > Arthropoda > Malacostraca > Isopoda > Trachelipodidae > Trachelipus > Trachelipus rathkii. Next base: position 4,236 of record JABUQX010001164.1, read on the forward strand.
ATATATATTCTATATATATAATATTCTATATATAATAATATATTATATATAATATATAATTAAAAATAATAATTAAAAACCGCATTGACGCCTCTAGAATGTCCCACTCAACTCATACAGGGTTCACACTGAAATTTTGAATTTGATTTCCCTGACATTCCCTGACTTTCCCTGACAAATCCGCCAATGTTTCCCTCGACCAGCGTGTTCGTTATTTTTGCCGTATCAAATATCTATTAAGTCTTATTGCAGCCTAATATTTACTCAGTTCATACATTAAATTATCGAAAATTTACTTTAGAAACTGTTCATTATCATGGATGATTAAAAAATATTTTTTTTTTATAGTAATCAGCCAATACCTTCCCCATAACCGTCCAACGCACTCCTTTTTTATTTTTTCCAAAACTAAACAGTTTTATTTAAACAAAAAGAAAATAAATTAAAAGTTTACATTAATAGCCTAGGTGAATAGTCGTCGCACTGTGTATCACAAAGTTCCTAAATGGGGATGATTTAGGTTAACTTTTGTTCTTCTCAAAGCATCTGAATTTTTTGATTTTTATAGCGTCTTCTTCTGTCAAAGCTTTCAGTTTTAACATCTTTCTTTGCTCTTCAAGTTTGTTGATCTGTATGGATAATTTTTCTTTTTTCAACAAACTTTTTATTCTCTTCTTCTTTTTGTTTCTGTTTTGACTCTTTGAGAATGTTCTTCATATCTCCTATAGGCAGCTCTTACATTTGTCAAAATTTTTTGAGTGATAGAACTTTATGAATACTTTCATGTGATCTTATAGCATTGTGGCACTGTTCTTTGAGAAATCAGACTAAGTTCTTTCAGATTCTCCTAAAATTGCTTAATTTATAGAATACCCTCCTTCCACTGTCCATTTCCATGCGAGAAGACCATCCACAAGTCCTATATTTTAATAATTTTGCCACATTCACCTAACATTGATCCCAGGTACTGATAGAGAAAAATACACAAGTCTCTTAAAAAGAATGTCACCATATCCAAAATATTTTGAATTTTAATTCAAGGGTAGAATGGGCTTCACTGCAAAGTAGAGTGTATTGTGCTTTTGCTTTCTAGAAAATAGGGAGCAAGTCCATGGTTAATCACATATTTACATTTCATCGACCCCATTTTAAAATTTGAAGCTACAGCACTATATGGAAACTTAATTTAAGTTTCCCTTATATGCTGCACACGAGTTTAAAGACATTTTATCATCCACCACCTCTAATGCCGCCTATATTTCAGATCTTGTAAACATCACTTTAATGTATATGTTATCATATATCGTACCCTTTATGTATAAATATATGTACCCTGTGATATGTTTATACATATATGTACCCCTGTATATGTATATTCATATATGTACCCCTGTATAGTTATACATATATGTACCCCTGTATATGTATATAACCATATATGTCCCCTGTATATGTATATTACATATATGTTCCTGTATATGTATATACATTATATGTACCCTGTATATGGTATCATATATGTACCCTGTAATATGTATATACATTATGTACCCCTTGTATATCGTATATACATATATTACCTGTAATTTATATACATATATGTAACCCCTGTTACTTATGTATATCATATATGTAATCCGTATAGTATATACATATATGTACCTGTATACGTATAGCATCATTGTACATGTAATATGTATATACATTTATGTACCCTGTATATGTATATAAATATATGTACCCCTGTATATGTATACATATATGTTCCCCTGTATATGTATATACATATATACCCTGTAATATGTATATACACTATGGTCAAACTGTAATATGTATATACATATATTAAAACTGTATATGTAAGTATACACTATGATCTACCCTGTATATGTCTATAAAATATATGCTACCCTCGTATACGTATATACATATATGTTCTTTGTATATGTATATACATTAAAAACCCTGTTATGTAATATACATATATGTACCCTGGAATATGTATATAAATATATGTACCTTATAGTATATACATATATGTACACCTGTATATGTATATACAAATATGTACCCCTGTATATGTAGTATACATTATGTACCTGTTACTGTTATTACATATATACCCTGTAAAAGTATACAAATATGTACCCTGTATATGTAATACATTATATTGTCCTCCCTGTATATGTTATACATATTACCTGTAATGTATATACGATATTGTACCCCTGTATATGTATAATATATATGTATAATATATTTATATTTATATATATATAATAATTATATAATATATATATTATATATATATATATATATATATAATATATATATATATATATATAATATTAATCTGTACGCCCATGTATATGTATATCCATATATGTACCCAATGTTATATGTTATTACAATATATGTACCCCTGTGAAGTGTATAATACATATATGTACCCATGTTATGTATATACATATATTACCCATGTATTGTACATATATATCCCCTTATATGTATATCATAATTATGTACCGCCGTATATGTATCTACATATATTACCCGTATATGTATATCATATTGTCCCCCTGTTTGTATATACAGTATTATATATACCTGTATATGAATAATACATATATGTACCCTGTAAATGTATTATCATATATGTAACCTGTATAATGTATAACATATATATACCCCTGTATATGTATATACATTATGTACCCCCTTATATGTATATACGTTTATGTTCCCCTGTATATGTATATACATATATGTACCCTGTATATGTATATACATATATGTACCCCTGTATATGTATATGACATTATATGTTACCCCTGTATATGTAATATACATATATGTCCCCTGTAGTATATACATATATTTACCCTGTATATGACTATACTATATAACCCTGTATAATGTCTATACATTATATCGTACCCTGTATTGTATATATACATATATGTACCCTGTATATGTAGATCATATATATACCCCCTGTATGATGTATACATAATGTATCCTGTTATATTATATACATAAATGTACCCCTTTTTAATATTTATAAAAATATTTTCCCCCTGTCTTTTTTTTTTTATATTTATTACCCTTTATTTATTATAATATATTTTACCCTTTTTTTATGTATATACATATTGTACCCTGTATAGTTATACATATAGTACCCTGTATATGTATATACATATATGTACCCCAGTATATTTATATACATATATGTACCCCTGTATATGTATTTCCATATATGTACAAGTGTATATGTATATACATATATGTACCCCTGTTATGTATATACATATATGTACCCCTGTATATGTATATACATATATGTACCCCTGTATATGTATATACATATATGTACCCCTGTATATGTAAATACATATATGTACCCCTGTATATGTATATACATATATGTACCCCTGTATATGTATATACATATATGTACCCATGTATATGTATATACATATATTACCCCTGTAATGTATATAAATAATTAGTACCCCTGTATATGGTATACTACTATATGTTACCCCTGTATAGGTATATACATATATGTACCCTGTATATTTATATACATGTAGTACCCCGTATATGTATATACCATATTTGTACCCCTTTATATGTATATACATATATGTACCCCTGTATATGTATATATATATATATATAATATATAATATATATTAATATATATAAAATGTACCCCTGTATGCATATATATATATATATATATATATATATATATATATATATATATATATATTTATATATATATATATATATATATATATATATATATATATATATATATATATATATATATATATATATATATATATATATATATATATATATATATATATATATATATATGTACCCCTGTATATGTATATACCATAATGACCCCCTGCATATTGTATTATACATATAGATACCCCTGTATATGTAATACAAATATGCTAACCCTGTATATGTATATAGATATATGTACCCCTGGCATATATGTATATACATATACTGGTCCCCATGTATATGTATATACATTTTATGTACACCCCATGATTTGTATATAGATATAGTGTACCCCTTTTGGAAAAATTATTGGGGTATAATACATTAATTTACCCCTGTATATGTATATACATATATGTACCCCTGTATATGTTTATACATATATGTACCCCTGTATATGTATATACATATATTTACCCCTGTATATGTATATACATATATGTACCCCTGTATATGTATATACATATATTTACCCCTGTATATGTATATACATATATGTACCCTTTATATGTATATACATATATGTACCCCTGTGTATGCAGTAATACATATTATGTTACCCTGTATAGTGTATATACATATATTGTACCCCTTTATATTGTATATACATGATATTACCCTTGTATATGGAAATACATTATATGTACCCCTGTATATGTATATACATATAATTTACCCCTGTATATGTATATACATATAATTACCCCTGTTTGTATATGTATATACATATATGTACCCCTGTATATGTATATACATATATGTACCCCTGTATATGTATATACATATATATGTACCCCTGTATATGTATATACATATATGTACCCCTGTATATGTATATACATATATGTACCCCTGTATATGTATATACATATATGTACCCCTGTATATGTATATACATATATGTGTACCCACGTATATGTATATACAAATAAATGTACCCATGTATATGTATATACATATATGCTACCGCTGTATATGTTATTACATATATGTAACCCCTGTATATGGTAATATACATTATATACCCCTGTATATAGTTATACATATTATGTACCCCTTATATGTATATACATATATGTACCTCTTTATTTATTTATATAAATATATATCCCCCTTATTTTTATTATAAATAATATGTTCCCCTTTATTTATATATAAAATTATATGCCCCCTTTCTATATGTATTACATATATGTCCCCCTGTATATGTATATACACATATATGTACCCTGTATATGTATATACATATATGTACCCCTGTATATGTATATACATATATGTACCCCTGTATATGTATATACATTTATGTACCCTGTATATGTATATACATATATGTACCCATGTATATGTATATACATATATGTACCCTATATATGTAATATACATATACGTACCCCTGTATATGTATATACATATATGTACCCCTGTATATGTATATACATATATGTACAAGTGTATATGTATATACATATATGTACCCCTGTATATGTATATACATATATGTACCCCTGTATATGTATATACATATATGTACCTCTGTATAGTATATAAATATATGTACCCCTGTATATGTATATAAATATATGTACCCCTTTATATGTATATACATATATGTACCCCGTGATATGGTATTACATATATGTAAACCACTGTTATATGTATATTACTATATATTACCCCTGTATATGTATATACATATATGTACCCCTGTATATTGTATATACATATATGTACCCCTGTATATGTATATACATATATGTACCCCAGTATATGTAATATACATATATGTACCCTGTATATGATATATACATATAGATGCACCTGTATGTGTATATACATATATGTACCCCGGTATATAGGTATATACATATATGTACCCCTGGTATATGTATATACATATATGGTACCCTGTATATTGTATTATAACATATATGGTTACCCTGTATATGTATACATATATGTATCCCTGTATATTGATATACATATAGTACCCCTGTATATTGATATACACTATATGCTACCTCTGTATAGTATATACAAAATGAACCCCTGTATATGTATATTCATATATGTGCCTATGTATATGTATATACATATATGTACCCCGTATATGTATATACATATATGTACCCCTGTATATGTATATACATATATGTACAACTGTATATGTATATACATATATGTACCCCTGTATATGTATATACATATATGTACCCCTTTATATGTATATACATATATGTACCTCTGTATATGTATATACATATATGTACCCCTGTATATGTATATACATATATGTACCCCTGTATATGTATAAACATATATGTACCCCTGTATATGTATATACATATATGTACCCCTGTAGTAATGTAGATACCATATATTTTACCCCTGCTATATGTAGTATAACATATAGTACCCCTGTATATGTATATACATATAAGTACCCCGATTGTATATGTATATACATATATGTACCCCTGTATATATGTATATACATATATGTACCCCTGTATATGTATATACATATATGTACCCCTGTATATGTATATACATATATGTACCCCTGTATATGTATATACATATATGTACCCCTGTATATGTATATACATATATGTACCTCTGTATAGGTATATACATATATGTACCCCTGTATATGTATATACATATGTACCCATGTATATGTATATTCATATATGTACCCCTGTATATGTATATACACTATACTGTACCCTGTTAGTATATCATATATGTACCCCTGTATAGATATATACATATATGTACCCTGTATATGTATTATACATATATGTACCCCTGAATATGTGTATATACATATATGTACCCTGTATATGTAATACATATATACCCCCCCTGTTTAAAAATTATTTTTTGCGATTATAAAAAAAAAAAAAAAAAAATGTACCCCTGTATATGTATATACATATATGTACCCCTGTATATGTATATACATATATGTACCCTGTATATGTATATACATATATGTACCCCTGTATATGTATATACATATATATGTACCCCTGTATATGTATATACATATATGTACCCCTGTATATGTATATACATATATTTGTACCCCTGTATATGTATATACATATATGTACCCTGTATATGTATATACAAATATGAACCCCTGTATATGTATATACATATATGTACCCCAGTATATGTATATACATATATGTACCCCTGTATATGTATATACATATATGTACCCTGTATATGTATATACATATATGTACCCCTGTATATGTATATACATATATGTACCCCTGTATATGTATATACATATATGTACCCCTTTATATGTATATACATATATGTACCTCTGTATATGTATATACATATATGTACCCCTGTATATGTATATACATATATGTACCCCTGTATATGTATATACATATATGTACCCCTGTATATGTATATACATATATGTACCCTGTATATGTATATACATATATGTACCCCTGATATGTATATAATATATGTACCCCTGTATTATGTATATACATATAGGTACCCCTGTATATGAAATACATTTATGTGGTCCATGTATATGTATATACTATATGTACCCCTGTTATATGTATATACATTTTAATATGTACCCTGTATATGTAGTATACATATAATTTACCCCTGTATATGTATATAAATATATGTATCCCTGTATATGTATATACATATATATGTACCCCTGTATATGTATATACATATATGTACCCCTGTATATGTATATACATATATGTACCCCTGTATATGTATAACATTATGTACCCCATGTATATGTATATACATATATATACCCCTGTATATGTATATACATTATATTGCTACCCCTGTTATATATGTATATACATATATGTACCCTGTATATGTATATACATATAATGTACCCCTGTATAAGTAGATACATTATATGTACCCCTGTATATTGTATATAGCATATATGTACCCCTGTATATGAATATACATTATGTACCCCCATGTATATGTATATACATATATGTATCCATGTATATGTATATACAAATATGTACCTGTATATGTATATACATATATGTACCCATGTATATGTATATACATATATGTACCCCTGTATATGTTATACATAATGTACCCTTGTATATGTATATACCATATATGTACCCCTGTATATGTATAAAATATATGTACCCCTGTATATTTATACATATATGTACCACTGTATATGTATAATACATATATGTCCCCTGTATATGTATATACATATATGTACCCCTGTATATGTATATACATATATGTATCCCCTTGTATATGTATATACATATATGTACCCCTGTATATGTATATACATATATGTACCTGGTATATGTAATACATATATGTACCCCTATATTTGTATATACATATTAATGTACCTCTGTACATAGTAGTATACATTATATGTACCCCCTGTATATTATATATAATATATGTACCACTTATATGTATTATTACATATATGTTACCTCTGTATATGTAATATACATATATATGTACCCCTGTATATGTATATACAATATATGTACCCCTGTATATGTATATACATATATGTACCCCTGTATATGTATATACATATATGTACCGTACATATATGTATATACATATATGTAACCCCTGTATAGCTATGATATTATGTACCCCTGTATAGGTATATACATATAGCATACCCCTGTATATGTACTATAACATATATGTACCCCTGCTATAGTATATACAACTTATGATGTACCCCAGTACTATGTATATCACATATACTGTACCCTGCTATATGTATATACCATATATGTACCCCTGTATGATGGTATATTACATATATGATACAATGTATAGGTATATACATATATGTACCCTGTATATGTATATACATATATGTACCCCTTTATATGTATATACATATATGTACCCCTGTATATGTATATACATATATGTACCCTGTATATGTATATACATATATGTACCCCTGTATATATATACATATATGTACCCCTGTATATGTATATACATATATGTACCCCTGTATATGTATATACATATATGTACCCCTGTATATGTATATACATATATGTACCCCTGTATATGTATATACATATATGTACCCCTGTATATGAAAATACATTTATGTGGTCCTGTATATGTATATACATATATGTACCCCTGTATATGTATATACATATATGTACCCCTGTATATGTATATACATATATGTACCCCTGTATATGTAAATACATATATGTATCCCTGTATATGTATATACATATATGTACCCCTGTATATGTATATACATATATGTACCCCTGTATATGTATATACATATATGTATCCCTGTATATGTATATACATATATGTCCCCCTGTATGTATATACATATATGTACCCCTGTATATGTATATACATATATATACCCCTGTATATGTAAATACATATATGTACCCCTGTATATTGTATATACTATTATGTACCCCCTGTATATTATATACGATATATGTACCCCTGGTATATGAATATACATAATGTACCCCTGATTATGTATTATACATATATTACCCATTATATGTATAATACATACATCGTTATCCCGTGTTTAAAAAAAAAATTATATATATTAGATGTACTCCTGTAGATGTATAACATATATGTATACCCTTGTATATGTATATACATATATGTACCCCTGTATATGTATATACATATATGTACCCCTGTATATGTATATACATATATGTTCCCCTGTATATGTATATACATATATGTACCCTGTATATGTATATACATATATGTACCCCTGTATATGTATATACATAATATGTACCACTGTATATGTATAAACATATATGTACCCCTGTATATGTATATTACATATAGTACCCCCTGTATATATATACATAATATGTACCCCGATATGTAATATACGATATACTTCCCCTGTTATGCATTATTATATATGTTACCCTGTTATATGTATATACATATATGTACCCCTGTATATGTATATACATATATGTACCCCTGTATATGTATATATATATATATATATATATATATATATATATATATATATATATATATATATATATATATATATATATATATATATATCTCTGTATATGTATATACATATATAGTATGTACCCCTGTATATGTATATACATATATGTACCCCTGTATATGTATATACATATATGTACCCTGTATATGTATATACATATATGTACCCTTTGTATAGTAATACATAATGACCCCTGTATATGTATATACATATATGTACCCCTGTATATGTATATACATATATGTACCCTGTATATGTATATACATATATGTACCCCTGTATATGTATATACATATATGTACCCCTGTATATGTATATACATATATGTACCCCTGTATATGTATATACATATATGTACCCCTGTATATGTATATATACATATATGTACAAGTGTATATGTATATACATATATGTACCCCTGTATATGTTATAGTACAAATATGTACCCTTGTATATGTATATACATATATGTACCCCTGTATATGTATATACATATATGTACCCATGTATATGTATATACATATATGTACCCCCTTTTTTATGTATATAGATATATGTACCCTGTATATGTATATACATATATGTACCCCTGTATATGTATATACATATATGTACCCCTGTATATGTATATACATATATGTACCCCTGTATATGTATATACATATATGTACCCCTGTATATGAAAATACATTTATGTGGTCCTGTATATGTATATACATATATGTACCCTGTATATGTATATACATATATGTTATCCTGTATATGTATATACATATCTGTACCCATGTATATGTATATACATATATGTACCATTGTATATGTATATATATATATGAAATTTGATTATGTATATACTATATGGTCATCACCTGTATATATATACATATATGTACCCCTGTATATGTATATATACATATATGTACCCTTGTATATATATACATATATGTACCCCTGTATATGTATATATACATATATGTACCCCTGTATATGTATATACATATATGTACCCCTGTATATGTATATACATATATGTACCCACGTGTATGTATATACATATATGTAACCATGTATATGTATATACATATATGTACCCACGTATATGTATATACATAAATGTACCCATGTATATGTATATACATATATGTACCCCTGTATATGTATATACATATATGTACCCATGTATATGTATATACATATATTCATTAAATGAATGAGTCACAGAAGATTTTACTCTTTATATGTATATACATATATGTACCCCTGTATATGTATATACAAATATGTACCCCTGTATATGTATATACATATATGTACCCCTGTATATGTATATACATATATGTACCCCTGTATATGTATATACATATATGTACCCCTGTATATGTATATACATATATGTACCCATGCTATAATGTAGTATACATATATGTTACCCCTGTATATGCTATATACATATATGACCCCTGTATATGTATATCATATATGTACCCCTGTATATGTATATAATATAGTACCCCGCTATATGTATATAATATATGCTACCCCTATATTTGTATATACATATATGTACCTCTGTACATGTATATACATATATGTACCCCTGTATATGTATATATATATATGTACCCCTGTATATGTATATACATATATGTACCCCTGTATATGTATATACATATATTTACCCCTGTATATGTATATACATATATGAACCCCTGTATATGTATATTCATATGTAACCCCTGCTATATATGTATAAACAGTTATGTACCCTGTATATGTATATACATATATGTACCCCTGTATATGTATATACATATATGTACCCCTGTATATGTATATACATATATGTACCCCTGTATATGTATATACATAAATGTACCCCTGTATATGTATATACATATATATATATATATATATTGTATATACATATATGTACCCCTGTATATTTTATATACATATATGTACCCCTGGTATATGTATATACATATATTTACCCCTGTATATGTATATATACATATATGGTAACCCTTTATCGTATATACATATATGTATCCCTGTATATGTATATACATATATGTACCCGTGTATATGTATATACATATATGCTACGCCCCTGCTATATGTATCTACATATTTGTACCCCTGTATATTATATACATATATGTACCCCTGTATGTGTATATACATAAATGTACCCCTGTATATGTATATAAACATATATGACCCTTGTATATTCTTATAACTATATGTACCCCTGTATATGTATATACATATATGTACCCTTGTATATGTATATACATATATGTACCCTTGTATATGTATATACATATATGTACCCCTGTATATGTATATACATATATGTACCCTGTATATGTATATACATATATGTACCCCTGTATATGTATATATACATATATGTACCCCTGTATATGTATATATACATATATGTACCCCTGTATATGTATATACATATATGTACCCCTGTATATGTATATACAATTATGTACACTGTATATGTATTACATATATGTACCCCTGTATATGTATATACATATATATGTTGTATATATATATATATATATATATAAATATATATATACTATATATATATATATATATATATATATATATATATATATATATATATACTATATATATATATATATATATATATATATATATATATATATATATATATATATATATATATATATATGTAACCCTGTATATGTATATACATATATGTACCCCTGTATATGTATTATACATATATGTCCCGCTGTATATGTATAATACGATATATGTACCCCTGCTATATGTAATACATATATGATACCCCTGTATATGTAGACTATACATAATGTGACCCTGTATATGTATATACATATACTGTACCCCTGTATCCGCGAGCTCTCACCAGTATACATATTGTGTTACCCGCCCTGGAGTATGTACTCCACTATGATTTCAATATAATAGTGGACCCCTCAGCCTATTTATAATACAACAATATATACAACACCAGAGGCCACTGTATGATCGTTAACATGTCATATCCACAACATTACCTCACTCTCCACTGATATGTACTATACTATACGCACCATTGCTCACCTCAACCTCAATATAATCACATAAATCATCGCACTCTTACGATACACGCAAGATACACAGCAGTGGTAGTGTATCCTGCACACGCTGATTCCTGGATATCAGAACCCTACCGATATATAACTGATCCCAACCCGCATGCGGTGTGATGAGTGTGAGTATCGTCTCAGACCGCTACCTAACATAGTCGAGGTTATATATTTTATATATCTGCCTCTGTATATACCATATATGTACATCTGTATATGTATATACAATATGTACCCCGTATATGGTAATATACCATATATGTACCCCTGTATATGTATATAATATATGTACCCCTGTATATGTATATACATATATGTACCCCTGTATAATACATATATGTACCCCTGTATATGAGTAGTATAACATATATGTTACCCGTGTATATGTATAATACAATATATGTACCCCATGTATATGTACTATTACAATATGTACCCTATATATGTATCTATAATATATGCTTATTCCTGTAATGTATAAACATATGTACCCCTGTATATGCATATACATAATATACCACCTGTATATGATTATAACGATTATACTGTTACCCCTGTGATATGTATTTATATCATATATGCTACCCCTGTATAAAGTATATAACATATATGCTACCCCTGTATATGTAATATAGCGAGTGGAGTGCTACCCCTTCATCTGTATATACATATATGTATCCCTGTATATGTATACTACATATATGTACCCCTGTATATGTAGAGTATACAGTGCGCGAGTGTGTACCCCTAGATATAAATGATAATTACATTATCATGTACCCCTTAATATGTAACATAACATGATCATGTAACCCCCTGCATAACTCATGTATATAACATATATGTAAACCCCATGTATATGTATGAGAACATATATGTACCCCTAGTATACTGTCTATACATCATATGTACCCCTGTATATGGTAGTATTACATATATTTTGTACCGCCTGTTATATGAACATATACATATATTGCAGCCCCTGTATTATGTACTACTACATATATGTATCTCCTGTGACCATAATGTACGTATACTATATGCTACCCCTGTATATGTACTATACATAACGTGTACCTCTGTATATGTATATACAAATATGAACCCCTGTATATGTATATACATATATGCCTACACCAGTATATGTAATATATACATATATGTACCCTTGTATATGTATATACATATATGTACCCCTGTATATGTATATACATATATGTACAAGTGTATATGTATATACATATATGTACCCCTGTATATGTATATTACATATATGTACCCCTTTATATGTATATAATATATAGTACCTCTGTATATGGGTATATACATAATATGTACCCCTGATATATGCTATATCATATATGTTACCCCTGTATATGTATAATACATATATGTACCCCTTTTAATATTATATACATATTATGTACCCCTGAATGTATATACATATATTTACCCTATATATGTATATACATATATGTACCCCTGTATATTTATATACATATATGTACCCCTGTTATGTATATACATATATGTACCCCGTTATATGTATATACATATAATGTACCCCTGTATATGTAGTAATACATGATATGTCACAAGTGCTATATGTAGTATACCATATATGTAACCCCACTGGTATATGCTAGTAAACATATATGTACCCCTGTTATGTATATACATATATGTACCCCTGTAAATGGATATACATATATGTACCCCTGGTATATGCACATACATATATGTACCCCGTGATATATCGTACTATAACCCTATACTGGTACCCCTGTATTATGTATAACCATAATAATGATAACCCCTGTCTATATGTAGTATACATATACTGCATACCCCTGCTTATTATATGGTAGTTACATACTATGTTACCGCCTGATATATGTACACCAATATACCGATAATATGTACCCACCCTGTAATGGTAATATACACAACTATACAAATATAACCCGCCGCTGTACTCCCTTTGACACTCAATACCATATGATATACCCCTTGTTATATGTATATACATATACTAGTACCCCTGATAATAATGTACTATACCATCAGTATGTACCCTGTATATGTACATATACATATATGTCACATCTAATCTCCATAGATATAAGATAACATGATATCCCAGGTTGAATCCCACAAGTGATGCTATATGTGATCTTTCACTGAGTGATGATGTGAAGTGACTCCCCAGTACTGATTGTTCTATTATAGTTACGTCTAGTCTCTTGTTTCTTTACTATAGAGTACTACTTGGTACTCCCATGTTTGTCTTCTATAATGGAGGTTAACGCTAATCCACCAGTATCATTGTTTGTTCTTTTATATAGGGTCACGCTAACCCCAGTTGCTTTTTCTTTATATTTGGTGTCATTTGAACCCAGTTACTTGCTTCTACATACTTTGTCTCAAGTATTCTATGTTTATATCATTAATACTATTGTATATCCTCTATGCAACGTGACACTTGCTTGCTTGTTTCTTACATATTGAATTGCATAGATACATTGGGATAAATATACATATATGTACCTCTTAGTTATATTGAGTATATTATTACAAATATTAAACCCCTTAGTTATATCATATTAGTATATATATATATATATCAATATATGTAACCCCAGTATTATGAGTTAATATATTACTAATTAATATGTATCCACTCTATATAGTATGATTATATATAATATATTAATACATATATGTACCCCTGTATATATGTTATATACAATATATATATTAGTATACAAGTATGTATATGTATATATACATATATGTATATACATCTGTAATATGTATATATACATATATGTATCTCACTTTATAATATATATATATGTATATATATATAATTATACTATGTACCTCGCTATATCATATAAATTAGTTAGTATATTATACATATATGCTACCCTATAAGTTACTATATATATATGTATAATAATATATATTTATATATTAAATAAAGTACATTGTATATATGTTAATATATATATATATCAATATATATAGTTACCTACTTAGTATATGTTAATACTTTATATATACATATATGTACCTACTCCATAGTATATATTGACTTAATATTAACTATATTACTTAGTATATTAACTAGATCTATTAGATTTTAATTATAGGTGAGGCACTATTATAATACTTAATGGACCTCTTGTCTCATTGTCTGATAAATGAGCTCTTTAAATTGGGTGACCTTCTGCTGGCCTTGTGAGTATTGCATATAAATATTGCACCACTGATTCATGGTGTAATCTCCCCATGTTATTTAACTAGTTACTTTCATATGGCCGGTATACCATTACCTCCAATGTCGCCTCCTGGCTTATATGGTTCTTATATATGAAATGCGATCACCATGAACACATCGTACTTGCCTCGCTCTTCTTTATATTTTCGTAGATTTCTTGTTTTTTTTTACTAATAACATATATTATGGTCTCCCGGTGCACTCCTGATATAATGTTATGCCTGTTCCTTCTAATTATCTGGATTCATACTGTTAACTCCCCCTGGTGTGGCAGTTTGTTCTACTAATAATATATGCGCGGATTAGGTTGACACCCATGTTGTCTTCGATTGCTTATATATTGGGGAGTGATAACGTGAACCCTAGTATGTCTGCCTCCTTGTATATGTCATGAGTACTGTACTTGCTTCATACATTTTACTATATGTGATACTCACCTTGTGACTCCATTGTTCTTTCTTAATTAATTATGCCGGGTTTACCTAACCCCATGTATTTATTAGTTTACTATTGTACCCTCTTTGTATTATAAGTATGGTGTCATATGTCAAACCCACTAGTAACTTGTTACTCCTTTATATTATTGATATGTACATTTGAACCCATATAGCTATTATATGTACCCCCTTGTCGTTATACAATTTGTATTTGTATCAGCTTTCTATTATGTCTATACACACCTTGTTATCACGTTGGAGCACTTGTTGCTTGTATTCTATGTATAATGCCTAGATAGCCTCTAAATGACAATCTGCGGATAAATATGATTATACATAATTTAAATGTACCCTATGTATTAATATTTAATATATAATATTATATATATAATTATTATTATTACCCACTGTATATTGATAATAGTAATTAATTACATATATGTATCACCATTATATTTATGTATATATATACTATATATTAGTTAATCCCCTGTTATATTGATAATATAATAATAAATTATATGTACCCCTGTTATATTGAATATAATACATATATGTACACCCCTGTATTATTATAATTACATATATTTACCCCTGATGATATATATGTATTATATTACAAGTATTAATTAGTATAACCCCTGTATATATGTTTATTATTACATATTAGTTACACACTACTGTATTAAATTGTATATAGTAATATATCATATATAATTAGCTACCCTACTTATATATTATATTATGTAAATATATATATATATATAATTACATTAATTGTGTACCCCTGTATATGCATATATTAACTATATATTATGTACATACTGTATAATTTATGTATATTCATATACTGTATTCCCTGTTATATGTATATTAATATACATAATTATGTACCCCTGTATATATGTATATACATATATAGGGGTACATATATGTATATATATATATATTATTACAGTATAATTGTACCCTTATATATATGTTAATATATAATTATGTTACCCCTTGTATATGTTATATACATATATATGTTATACTCCACTATATTATATA
>JABUQX010001165.1:0-5000 GCA_015478945.1 Trachelipus rathkii
ATTTCTCGTATCTTTTCACTTGCTATTTACTAATTCGCAAAATTAAGAACTCGTTAACCTTACGTCTATAGGAACAGGTACAACTTGTACAAATTTTCCTATACTATATATATATATATATAATAGTATATATATATATATATTATATATATATATATATATTATATATATATAATATATATATATATAATATAATTAATATAAATATATATAATATATATAATATATATATATGATAATATATATATATATATATATTATATATATATATATATAAAAATATATATTATATATATATATATATATATATAATTATATATATATATATATATATAATATATATATATAAGAGTATCTTTATAAATACCTTGTAAGGTAAAGGGAAATATCTGCAGTAATTCAGTAATTCTTCCTTCCATAAGAGAGACCCCGAATCCGCCATCTCTGTGTTTACACTTGGGAATTTCTTTTGTTTAAAATACCAAACCAAATATTACCGAATTAAAAAAATAAAAACACAATATTACTAAAAAATTACTTTCTTACCTTTAAATATTTTCGTTTTGTTTTTTTTATTAATTCGAGGAAGTTTAAGGGCCCGGGTTCGATCCCTAATCTGGATCCTAGGTAGAAATTATTATATAATAAATATATATAATATATATATATAATAATATATAATATATATATATATTATAAATATATAATATATATATATATATATTATATATATATATATATATATATATTTTTATATATATATATATATATATATATATATATATATATATATATATTATATGGCCAGCCTCTAGAAGAGCCACAATCCATAATCTCAAAAACTACTACAGCTACCGAAAAAGGATACATTGCTGGAATCCTGGCAAACAATTTTACCGAGGAAACTGTAAAAAAAAAATAAAAAAAAAAAAAAAAAAAAAAAAAAAAAAAAAAAAAATGCATTTATATCTGAAAAACTACAAAAGCTACATGCAATGAAATACATGTTTTGGAAATCCTTGTAACAAATTTGGTTCGAAAATGTAAAAAAAAAAAAAAAAAAAAAAAAATTTAAAAAAAAATTGCCTATTTTTTTAGGGGGAGGTGGAAGAAACATAGTATATATATATATTATTTGTAAAGTATTACACGGCAATTTAGGGGGCTCGAGCCGACGGGGAACACAGGGGGGGACTTTTCCATACCCCGTAGGGGAGGGGCGGAGACCCCGCGACAACCCAAATACCATATACCAATTATATAGTTGCCCCGGAAGCCGAGAGACCCGACTCCTGCCATCCGGCGGTATACCGTTGTTGGTTATTCTTGTAGTTAAAAAAAAGAAAGCAAAATTAAATAGTATCTATTTTATTTTAACAAGAAGCATTAAGAGGTCGGCTAAAATAGCCCCTCAATCATAATTACTATTAAAGTTATTAACAATAATTTTTTTTGATATTATTTATTTTTTTTACATTTTCCTATCCAAAATTTTACCAGGATTCCAAAAATGTATTCCTTTTCGCTGTAGCTATTGTAGTTTTGAGAATATAATTTTTTTTTTATTTTTTTTTATTTTTATTTTTTTTTACATGTTCCGCACTAAAATTGGACTAGCATTCAGCAATGTATTCTTTTCCTGGTAGTGTTTGTAGTTTTTGAGATATGGATTGTGGCTCTTCTAGAGGCTGATCCATATATATATATATATATATATCATATATGATATATATATATATATATATATAATATATATTATTATATATATATATATATATATATATATATATATATATATATATATATATATATATATATAATATATATATAAAAAAAAAATAAAAATATATATATATATATTATATATATATTATATATATATATATATATAAACAACCCAAAGGTTCATATACAGTAGAGTTGTTAATTCGAACGTTACATCTATTACACTTCCTATTAATACATCTATACATGTAACTTCGTCCTCTTTCATATAATAACATTTAACGTTACATTTTGAACATATTTTTTCACACAATTAAATTAAAATGTTGCAAAAAAACAACTAATTCACTCTTATTATCGCAAACGGCAAACAAATCGTCCAGTAGCATGTTTCCAAATATAACTACATAGCGACTTTCGATTGTGTTTCTCCCTCAATAACTTCGTTGCTTATCATAACGTTAAATTATAATGTATTATTTTTTTTAATTCTACATTCTTTTCATCCAAACAACATTATATTTTATAACTTTTATACGCTGATTCCAAATATGTAATTGGTTTTTCTGTAAGTGTCGTACTTTTCGAGATATATCTGTGCCCATATTCTGGAGTTTCCCCAAAATATATATATATTATATATAATATATATATATATATTATAATATATATATATATATATATATATTATATATGATCATAATATATATATATATATATTAATATATATTATTATATATTATATATATATATAATATATAGTATATATATTATATGATATATATATTATATACTCTTTATCACTCCAATCTCCTCCAAGTGATTTTTCGTCCAACAACCTGACAGCATCAGTAGTTTTGGAGAATCTATTGGACCTGCGCATAATATAACTTCTTTCTTTGCCAGAGCTATTCTATCCTGCAAACACACAAATATTAAATATATATATATATATATATATATATATATATATATATTATATATATATATATGTTTATATATATATATATATATATATATATATATATATATATATATATATATATATAATATATATATATATATATATATATATATATATATATATATATATATATGATTCAGACTTTGGAGAGGTAGGTTGGCTTATCAAACAAGAGAAAGAGAAGGAAAAGAGAAGAGAAAAGAACAAGTGAAGTGACTAATCAGAAGGGGTTGAAGATCTTGGCTCATTGATCATGTGAAGGTTGCAACAAGCTGACTGCATGGATGGAATGACATCGTAGAAGGATTTGAAGACAGAATAAATAATTTTTTTGATGTTTTCAAAGAACTAAATTTGTATTTCGGAAAAAATATTTTTATTAAATTAAAATTATACTTCAAAATTTGAAAATATGTATCTGTGATTTTTGCGGTGAAGTAAAATAAGTTTGGAATCATGAACCTTTTGAAAATTTTCATATATATGAGTAATACTTCATTGACTGACTTGGGATGTAAACTGTGTTGTCGTGATGCCTCTCCAATTCTGCTTCATTTCCATGGCTCATTAAGAGGGCTGCTCAACATATTGTTGCTAGAAATTGGGATCATTCTGCAATCTAGTGATGATAGTATCAATTAGTAGTGATAAAAGTGATAGTTTTTTTAATTCGTGATATTGTTATTAATTAATTAGTGATATTATTATTAAGTGGTGATAGTGTTAGTAATTTGTTATTAGTATATATAATAATAATAATAATAATAATGGTAATAATAATAATAATAATAATAATAATAATAATGATAATAATAATGATAATAATAATAATAATAATAATGATAATAGTAATGGTGATGATGACAGTGATAATAATGTTATTTATGTTATTATTTATGTATGTATTTATATGTGTATGTATATGTATGTTTTTTTTTTGTATTTTATATTTATTTATACTAAAAGCCACCCGGTAGCTCAGTGGGAGAGCACTCGCCAAACAAAGCGAGGGTCCCAGGTTCGCAACTGGTCGGGTGGGAGAATGTGAGCTATTCTCTCCTTGGGCTTGGCTCCGTCCTGCTCGGACGTAAATTGAGTACACCCCCTCCTAGATTAGGGCTCTGCCCGTGAGCGGTGGTGTTTATCTTCTGTAAAAAAAAAAAAAAAAAAAAAAAAAAATATATATATATATATATATATATATATATATATATATATATATATATATATATATATATATATATATATATATATATATATATATATATATATATATATATATATCAATGATTTTTAAGTTTTAGTCAGACCTTTGATTTCCATTTTAGAAATAGCGATACCGATACGTATCGAAATCGATATCTATATATCTATAATATTTTTATATATATATATATATATATATATATATATATATACTATAAATATATTTATATATAAATATATATTTTATATATATATATATATATATATATATATATATATATATATATATATATATATATATATATGAAATCTGTGTACCTAACCAAACTTTATCCTAACCTAGACTTAAAAGCCGTACAGTACGACCTATCTAGACGGATCGTCGTTGCCGTAGGACCTAAACCTAACCTAGATTGATTGTCGTTGCCGTAAACCTAGATCTAGTGTACCTAACCAAACTTTATCATAACCTACACTTAAAAAGTCGTACAGTACGACCTATCTAGACGGATCGTCGTTGCTGTAGAACCTAGACCTAACCTAGATGGAATAACACTAAACAATTACCAAGCTAGATAATTGAAAGCGTATCACTGTAGGATATTCTAATATTGGAAAAAAAATAATATTTTGCAGAAACAGTTTACTTAGAGCCACAATGTTTACTATTAATATAAAAATCAACTTTCCTACTATTTTCGTAATTTCAATTCTTTTTTACACTTTTCATAAACTTTTTTATCTACTATGAAACAAACTATAAAATCATTTTCGTAATTTCAATTTTTTTTAACACTTTTTCAACAACCAATTTAAACTACTATGAAACAAAATGTTGCAAGAATGCTAAAACTATAAAATCAACTTTCACAAAGTTTGAAATAATTTTTTAAAATAGGAACAAAAATTATGTTGTGGACCTCACTCTTCAGATGTTAAAAATAAATGACGTTTAGTATTTATATATAGATATTTTAATTTGAAAAGGTCAAATAAAGCCCAAAAGGAATATAGCCCATGTCAAAACATCTAGTTCATTCCCAAATGGGTTTCCTCGATATTTGTAACTTAAATATCGATAAATATCGATTTCAGGTCAGACAGA